>LTAE01008229.1:9917-20988 GCA_001647135.1 Pontederia paniculata | reverse complement strand
TATTGTACCAAAATAATGTATCATCTCGTTACACACAATGGTTAATGAAAGACAATATGGATTCATCAATAGGTATGTATGAGTGGAAGTTGTTGGCTTTTAGCTTATAAGTAAAAAAAATATTAATTTCAAATGTGGTATTAACTCCCTCTAAAAAAATGTGGTATTAAACACTATTTGATAAAAGGGCCTGTGTGACAGCTTGCTAGATAAAATTAGACTGATCTTTCTATTATTTCAACATTTGTAGTAAACTTTGATACTTCCGTGATATTGTACCAAAATAATGTATCATCTCGTTACACACAATGGTTAATTAAAGACAATATGGATTCATCAATAGGTATGTATGAGTGGAAGTTGTTGGCTTTTAGCTTATAAGTAACAAAAATATTAATTTCAAATGTGGTATTAACTCCCTCTAAAAAAATGTGGTATTAAACACTATTTGATAAAAGGGCCTGTGTGACAGCTTGCTTTTGTTGGATCCAAACTGCAATTTTTTGGAAGATTTGTACTTGATTTAGCCAAATAAGCCATTTCACCCTGGCCAAATTTGTGGTCCTGTGCATTATTTTTAGCGAGGGTTCTAGGCATTTTTATTGTCATTAGATCAAGTTATTTAAGAAAACTGTAATTAGATGGCTTCATACGTGTCATGAGATATATGAAGAAAAATGCTGTTTAAACCTTCCATTTCTGAAATTCTTTAAACTTTATGGCACTTGAAAAATCAAGTTCTGCTAAATTCGATAGTTATACAGTGGTTTGGTGATTTCTAAATCATGTTGATTTTGATGGTTTTTTTTTGTATTTGTTGATGGTTATTTAGGCTATATTAAGAAGTTGAACAGGGGTCTTTGAGATTTTGCCAATTTCATACTATGTTCGACGCAATTCTTCTTAGGTTCTTCTAATTTTATTGTGCTATCTTTCTGAAATCATGTGAGCTATAATATGGTCCAGAATTCGTTGAGTTTTTTTATTATAATCCATTATATATTATTTCATAGTATCTGCTTTTCTTTGTCTTAGTTAACATTATGATCTTTGCTACAGAAATTATGGTTTGATAAATTCTCTTTTAAGCTTTAGTACATCCTGCTGAAATCCTTATGTCACGAAGAACCTACAGTTTTACATACATGATAAAATGCTTCTGGTTTTTAGTTGATAAATCCATCAGATGTCTTTTACTCATCCTAGTTTGGGCGTCTCTAATCTGAGTAGGCACTGTCTAATTGCAGGCTGCCCAGATAATTGACAAGAGCACCATGGCTGTCTAGGCGGGGGCCTATATGTGCCAGGCGCTCATTTCTGTATAAGTCCCCAACAATCGGTTACCTTTGCCACATCATTGTTCCATCTTCTTGTTCACTATACCGTAATTCTTAACCTTTCTCCTTCTAAAGCAATACTTGTTTTTATGCAACACATGTGGGTTTCATAACCTCAGCAATGAAGAGCTTTTCCCTCAGCAAATTAACCAAAACTTCAGGTTTGATGATTAATATGGGATGTGGAACATATATAATGACACACTCCACTCAAAGCAAAACAGAAGTGGCACACACTTAATGCTCGTCTTTATCTACGTTCAAGTAAATGATGTAGTCGGCATGGGAGTTTGATGACCTACATGACTCCATAAATCAAAATTTGCTTAAGGATCTTTATATGTGGTTCTTATGTCTAAAGTATTTTCTTGTCATTTTATTTCAATTATCTTCATCACAACTTTGGCTATAGCTGAAGAAGAGTATACTAGCATGTCTAATGCATATTAGTATGCTTAGTTTGTCTCATTAAGTTGGTTGTTTGTATCAATCAAAAGCTTGAAAATCTTGTGGTTTGAACTTGATGAAGGTGTCGATGTACTTCACTATGTTTTATTTTTATTCCATGTCTACAATCTAGTTTGTGGAATGTTAATATTTGGTTCACTAAACATGGATTTTTATGCACATTGTTAATAATTTTGTTACATGGTGTTCGTTGAAGATGTTTGACTGAACTTGATATGTTTCCTTGCTCTCATGTTCCATTTCCTATGCCATCTGTCTTTGAAAACCTTGAGCAATATTTTCTGAAAATATCTGTGTTGGTTGCCATGATGTTTCTATATTATTAAGGTGCGAGGCATGCATTCTGATATTGCAACGTTAAACAAGATCAGCATCTGGCGAGAGGCTTCACGTATTGTTTATGAGGAAGGTTTTCGGGCATTTTGGAAAGGAAATTTGGTGACAATTGTTCATCGCCTACCTTATTCTGCAATTAGTTTTTATGCTTATGAACATTACAAACATGTAAGTTTTTAGATCTCTAGGTAACTACTTTAATTGCATTTCGTCACTTTAACATGTTATACCCTAATTAGTTGATTTTTATTTGCAGTTGCTGCAGTTAATTCCTGGACTAGAAAGACATAGAGATAATGTCGGTGCAGATGTTGGTGTGAGATTATTTGGTGGTGGTCTAGCAGGAGTAACAGCTGCATCTATGACATATCCGTTGGATCTTGTGAGGACTCGCCTTGCAGCTCAAGTAAGTTTTTGACCATAGATGAAATACTGTGTCCTTTCCTCTTGTATGACATGGTAGTACATGGTATAAATATGAACTCTCATGATTTTCCATGATAATGCACCATTGAATCACTATTTGAATGATCAAGTGGATAATGAGTTTACATCGATATCTTTACTTCTTTCTTTTCCGGTTATTCATGCACCTTGTGATCCAGTGTGAAGCATCTTAATAAGAACTGAGACAGTAACACCTTAATATTTGACTGGCGGCTAAACTTTGTGCAGGGTTTCAAGTATATTGACTATTTTTAAAATACTTGCAGACAAACACTATCTATTACAGAGGAATTTCACATGCCCTCTGTGCTATCTGTAGGGATGAGGGTATCAGAGGTTTATATAAAGGTCTGGGTGCAACATTATTGGTAAGATATTACATGTAGTCATGTTTAATTTTGTCAGTGTTCCTTTCCATTAATTTTTGGTGACAGGCTGTTGTAAATTGCAGGGTGTTGGACCTAATATAGCAATCAGCTTTTCCGTTTATGAGACCCTGAGATCTCATTGGCAATTGCAAAGGTGATTGTCTTAGTTTCTTAAAGGTATGTTTGGATATAAGAGGGGAAGGGAAGGGAGGGGAGGGGAAGATAATGGGAGGGAAGGAAATGGAGGGTAAAATTCTTTACCCTCCATTCAACCCCAATTTGGGGGTAATAATATTTAGTTAGTTAGGAGGTGAAAGGAGGTTAATTTTTAACTTTTCCCTCCAAAAAATTATTATCCAAACAAGATTAATTATTACCCTCCCCTCCATTATCCTCCATTACCCACAATCCAAACATACCATAAGGGATTACCTTGCTGAAAGGTTTTGTTAACTTTTGGACTCCGATTTGTGTTTTAGGCCATCTGATTCTGCAATTGCTGTTAGTTTAGCATGTGGAAGCCTGTCTGGTGTCGCATCGTCATCAGGTAAACTTTTTAATTCACCAGCTTATAGCATAATGGAGGATATTTGATTTCTGTGGTTTGGAAATTGAGTTATGAGGGGCCTTTTGGGTGTGGGGGTGGGGCATGGACCTTCATGAAAATTGGCTAAAATCTAATGCATGCTGTTGAATTTTGCTTCTCTCAGAATGTTTATTTGCTTCCATAGAGCCTATCTGGTTGATTTTATTTCTGTATCGCACTTTCAAAGTATTCGGCATACTACATATACGAATATCGTTTATATTCAAATGAATTCAATCAAGGTTGATCTGTTGCTGCCTTTTTTCTGAGTCAGTAATATGACAAAGAGTAAATGACAGAATAACTTAGAAACTTTCATCTGACAATAAATTGAAGAACATTCTTATCAAAGTTGCAAATCAGCAAGTTCAGTTATGGAGTTTCCAGTTTGACAAGAAAAACTTCTTTGATTTGGTTTATTTTACATGATTTCCCTTGTATTATGTCACCAAATGCTGCTTTAACTGAAACAAAATGCATGATTTAATCAAAACAATAATTGATTCACGTGAAAAATTGCATGGACCATGTACCATTTTTTTCTTCTTGAGGGGGAGCATGTGTTATTATGAACTTTTTGTTATTGCAAATTCTTTGGGATTTTGTTCAGAATTTAGTTGGGCAAGTAATGTTTTTTAAGTTTCACAGGATAACCAGTTTGAAGCTTGAGGTCTCGTGTTGAAACAATATATGCCTTATTTTATTTCGCTCGGACTTAAGAGGATTTGGGCCCTAACATCTTTACCATATTTTGCAGTAACATTTCCACTAGATCTAGTCAGGCGACGCATGCAATTGGAAGGAGCAGGTGGGAGGGCTCGTATTTACAATTCAGGCTTGTTTGGCACCTTTAAGCACATTGTTTGTACCGAAGGGTTAAGGGGCTTGTATAGAGGAATCTTGCCCGAATACTATAAAGTTGTCCCAGGCGTTGGTATAGTTTTCATGACCTTTGAAACAATAAAGTCCTTCCTGTCTACCACACCCTGGTGAATGACGCTAGCACATGGGGCAGCGTTGCCTTTTGACTAAAAACACCATTACAATTTTTATCTTGGGGTAAGATTTCTGTAAGGGTCTTCCTGAGTGACATCACAGTAAATTTTGTTTATACTTCGATGAGCTATACATGTATATTTTATGAATTAAGATTCTGTCACACATGTCGAAGGGATATCTTGTCATATCGGACTACAGGTTTATGTTTGTAAGATGCGTTCCTTAGCTTGCTTCAGATTTGAAGGGGGGTTCCTTTACTTCTCAGTTCCCCAAATGTGCCTGGCTACTGCGTCCTTTGTCGAATTGGATAACAAGTCACATGAGAGGTATATGGGAATACTTCTAATGTTCCATGTATTGCGAAATTCCTTTGAAAATTAAGAATGCATTATCTTGCTGTTACTTCGATGCTTATATAGCTTGGTTCTTTTGCAACTCTCGTGCATACCCAAACGGAAATATCCTTTATGGTATTTTGTTGTTGTCTACAAATACCTGCTTTTTCAAGGAGTTTTTTTCCCTACTGATGAGAAAATCGAATTCGGTCTTGTGTCAATGCACATCGTTTTTGAGATGTTACATTTGCACCCATATCACTCAACTTTATGAGCCAGATTTGGTCAGTGGTTGTAGTTAATGGTCCATTCTGTCATATTATTTATTGTACACCGTTTGTGGGATCCTTGTGCTGTTAATTTTTCTACTAGAATTGTGACACGTGGTCAAGGCTTATAAGGGTCCCATGTTATCGCAAGTGATAGAGGTCTATTCCTTCAATTATTTGGATGTCTTCAATCAAGCATCAGAGCCACGTGAAGAAAAACAAGTTTACTTTTCTTTTCTTTTTTTTGTTTTCTTGTTGTGTAATGAGTAAACTCGTTCGTGTTAATCCGACGTAGGCGATGGAAAGAGAAGCAATCATGCACCCACAAGACGGGAAAAAAGATCGCCGTTGCGGTCCATTTTGTTAGCTCATGTCAGTTCCATAAATTCTTATGTTTCGGTGTCTGCTGTGTGGGAATTGTCTTGTGTGATATACCAAAGCATATTCTATATAAAAAAAAAGTTCACTGAACAAATTCTTAATATGGGCGAGGATTTTTTTGGTGTACCTACGAATATTCTATAATTAAAAAAGCTTCACTTAAGATGGAGGATTTCTTGGTTTCTTGGTGTGTTACTCCTCGACTCGAATTCAAATTTCAGAATATATAATATTTTTTAAAAATTTCACACATCGGAACTCTCGATGATATAAATTAATTATCACATTGTGTGATTCTTACTCAGCGTGCTACAGTAGTAACAAAAGTTTATTTATTAATTTTTTTAAAGAAATATGAAACTTTCTATATATCGATCCTAAAATCTTATAGGGAAGCTCAATTCAGTCACTTGGTCCGGAGGTGACAGAGACCTGGATGCAACGTGATTCATGAACGTTCGTTCCCATGGATAATTATCGTCGAATTATTCTTCAGAAGAAAGTCCTTTCTCGTTGTCATCTTCTGGAGGTTTAGTTAGCATATTATAATCAAATAGCTGTACATGCAAGATCTGTTCGGCAACACCAATATTTTGATTACTAGATAATTTAGTAATAGACAGCCGATTCACTGAAGAATAGGGATTCAATTGTAAATTGAAAAAAATGTAATCAATATAACTGTTGAACACGTCAAAAGACATAAAAAATATAATTTTCCATCAAATATTTTTATAGTATAAGAACTATTGTTTCAAATAATAATATTTTATTTTTGAAAAAAAAGACACAAATTTGAGAAATGGGGAAAAATAATTAATCAAATTAAAATAAAAAAATAGTCTATAGATTGACAAAGAAAGTTAACTGTGAAATATTAAAATTCAATATGTTACATCATATTTTAAAATTAAATAAATATTAATTAGATAGAAATGAAGAACGAGAGTATATTAGAAACAAAATGTTCAACCACTAAAGTTTATATTCTATAGGCTGATAGAAATATCCTTTAATTCTTTGCTAAGTAATATCTAAATTGGTTTAAGAATATGCTTATTAAATATTTTAAATGCATTAGCTTAAACTCTCAAATGGTGCACTAGAGTTAAATGCATGTGGTATTAATTATCAATGATATAATATGAACTCGTCCACGATAAAAAGTAAGTTATTATGTGGACAACTTGTCCTTGTCCAACAGGTAAATAATATTTACATTCATATATATTATTTTTTTTATATTTTGATCTTATTACTGAATTCGTCCCTAAATAAAAAAGACAACTTGTCCTCGTCCAACAGGTAAATAATATTTACATTCATATATATTATTACGCACTAGTTTTAAGATCCGTGCATTAATATAATGATTGAAACTTAATTATTATATAATTAAGGGTGATATTAGGTTATGTGATATTAGAAAAGAATTTGATTTGAGCTAAAAATAAATAAATATATATATGAAGTCAAAGGTTTGAAAGAGTAATGAGAATTTGAAAATTGATTCAATTTAAATTCAACTAAAATTTAATTAATTCGAATGTTGTCTTTGATTTTTAAATCTGACAATTTTTTTTTTTTTTATTATTATTATTATTATTATTATTATTATTATTATTATTATTATTATTATTATTATTATTATTATTATTATATATTTAGATAGGATATAGTTTTGATTGAGGATTTGAAGACAAGTCCAAGCTCCACAAAATGGCTCCCCGTAGGCTTCTTCACCCGAGCCTCGTCGCACTCCATGCCATCGTCTCGGCCGCCTTGCTGCTCTCGGCGGGCGCGACCAACGTCCTCTTCTCCGGCATGCACCTCGGCGCCGACGAGGCCCTCGTCAACGGTCCGTACGCCTTGACCATGCGGGAGGACTGCAACCTCGTCTTGTACCACAACGGCAGCGTCGCGCCGCTGTGGGAAAGCGAGAGCTCGCGCAGCGCCGCAAGCTGCTACCTCCAGGTGACCGACTACGGCGAGCTTCTCATCGTCGGCCTCCGCCGATCGGAGTTCGTCCCCGTCTGGGAAAACGGGCGCTGGTCGTCGATCGCGGGACGCTTCGCCTTAGTCCTCCGAGACGACGGGCGGCTCGTCGTCTACGGACCGCAGTTATGGTATGTGAAAGGCGCGAGCAGCCCGCCGCCGAACGCTGCAGGCGAAGATAACTCCACGGCCATCCCCGCTGCAACTGCTGTGATGATCTCCGGCGCGAGGGCTCAGATCGGCACCGTCGTCGCCAACGGAGGCTACAAGATGGCACTGCAGGAAGACTGCAACCTCGTCGTGTGGAGCGCAGCGAACGGAGGGCGGATCACCTGGCAGTCGGGCACAGGTAACGCAGTGCGCGGCTGCTACGTGGCGCTGGACAGCCGCGGCGAGCTCTCGATCAGGTACATGGGCGGCAAGATCCTGTGGACGAGGGGAGTGAATTCGTTGCCGGGGGAGTACGTCCTCGCCATCAACCCTTGGGGCGCATTTGCCGTCTTCGGCCCGCCGGTATGGAGATCGCCTCGCATCGGCGTGGCCGTCGAGGGAACCAAGAAGACCGCCATGGCCGCCAGCGACGTGTGAGCGCTCATAGTTTTGGACAGAGGTGGTGGTTCTTTTTTTTCCGGATTATAACGTGAAAAATAAGAAATAAATGAGATCGATGCGACTCCAATAGTGCGGTTCATAGGTGACATGAGACCAATAATTACCTTATGAAAACGTGCAGTGTATATGCAATTATGCATGTATTATTTCTTATGCATTACTGGTCATAAATAAATTGCAATAGATATATGTACATATTTGAAGTGTTTATAAAACATGAACAATTAACTTCTAATTCAAATTAGTCCATAAACACTATGTTTTTTAAAGTTATGAAAATAATACATTATCCTAACTTTTCATAATTAACAAAGGTACAGAGCTACAATCACTCATAAGATAAATTTGCTCCATAGTAAATAGTGAATTATGCTTAGCAAAGGAAATAAAAAATATAATATGTGAATCATTTTGTTTCACTGTCGTTCAGTACAAATGATTGTCATTTGACACAAAAGTTTTAATTATTTTTTATTATATTTTAATAATTAGTTTTAAAATTACGACGCCACCAAAAGAAATTCTCATCACCCCACTAGGTCTAACTTGTTATTGGCAGTATATTTTATTTTGAACACTTTTATATCCTCCTAATCATTTTTTTAAAATTATTTTTAGTCTCTTGTAATTTTTTTAATTTTTGAGGATAAATTAGTTATGTGAGTATTAGAAAAATTTTTAAGAGGATTTAAATTTTTTCTTTTATTTTAGTTGCACCTTTTTCTCACATACAAACTAAAATTGTATATTTTTTTCGGTTATAAAAAAATTATATAATATGGATCCAAATTTAAAGGATATGACGAAAATTTCGAGATGTATGATTAAACGGTCCACGTCCTTGAAATTATGCATGCATTAATAAAGGTCCACATCGACGTCACTCTCAAGGCCTGCATGATTAAACAAGGTCTGACAAGCACGAACATCGCCACGATGTTGCAAATTTAATTTCCGCATCTCATATAAACATTTTATGGCACATATAATAAATAATTAAGATGGAAACGACTTTTTTAGCCAATGCATAGGATTTTCTCAAAATGACTATTAACATCTCATATAAACTATCATTTGAGTTGATCTTTCATTTTAGCTCTTTTCAATGAATACTCTTTTTCGAAAACTTGAAGACCAAATAAGAGAGCCTATTTAGTAATAGTTGATATAATTGATGTCTTCGCCAGTAGTATCAATAAACTGTTAGAGATTAAGAACCAATAAAAAAATAATTCTATAAAAACAAAATAAAAAATAATTGGATAAAAATAAAATGACTATCAACTTATTTGCATTAAAATTTTGAAAATAAAGTGGTATGTAAATAGGCATATAATGAAGAAAATGCAAGATAAGAACATGGAGATAGTGACTAAAAATGTGGGAAAAAATATGACCACAAATACCATGATTACAAATAAAACATGGGACACACACTAGCACCACTAATAACACCACAAACACACTCTTGCAACACCACTAACAACACTCTTACAAGTTACAACCCACTAACAACACCACTAAAAAATAAGTCATGTCATGTTAGCGCTGATGTGGCTAATATTTTGAATCACATTTCAACACTCTCTCTTGATTCAAAGTTGCAAACTCCGAGTAATTGTCTGAAAAAAATATGCTTGTGCACAGGAAGAACTTTGGTGAACAAGTCTGTCATTTGTTCATCCGTGCCAAAAAATTCTAACTTAATTTGTTCCTCTTCCACCAGATCACGAATGAAGTGATGACGTATCTCAACTGGATTTTTTGTCATTGCTATTGCTGATTTGTTGTCACAAAAAATAGTTGTTGCTTCACTTTGATTTGATGAAGATCCAACAAAAGTCTTCTTAGATGTAGCTTGACAAGCAGTCGATGTTGCAGCAATGTATTCTGCTTTAGAAGATGAAAGAGCTATTGTTGCTTGCTTCTTTGAACTCCATGATATTGCCCTAGATCCAAGGCTGAAAATATTTCCTGAAGTACTTTTTCTATCATCCAAAGAACCTGCCCAATCACTATTAGTAAAATCAAATAATATGAAATTAGAGACTTTAGAATACCAAATGCCAAAATCTTTAGTCCAAATAATATAGCGTAAAATACGCTTAACTGCTCCAAGATGATATTTTGATGGTGAATACATAAATCTGGATACAACACTAACAGGAGAAGAGATGTCTGACTTTGTATGAGTCAAATATATTAATCCACCAATCAAACTTCTAAATGTTCTCTCATCAGAATGACCTGTACCATCATCAAATCTAAGCTTTTCATTCACATTTATAGGAGTAGCATCAACTTTGTAATTCAGCATATTGAACCTATTAAGAAGATCATTAACATATTCTTTTTTGAGAAATAAATATGCAGTCATTTTCTTGCTTCACTTCTAGTCCAAGAAAATAGTTCAAAAGGCTCAAGTCAATCATCTCAAAATTCACCATTATGCATGTTTTAAAATCATCTACAAGTAATTGGGAAGATCACATATAAAGCATGTCATCAACATAAAGGCAAACTATAATAAATTCAGGCGCTTTTTTTTTCAAATAAAGTGTTGGCTCAACTTCACTTCTACGGAAATCATTTTCATTAAAAAAAGTCATCTTACTCTACCATGCACGAGGAGCTTGTTTCAAGTCATATAGAGCCTTTTTTAGCCTATATACTTTGTCTTCCTTGCCACTAATAATAAAACCTTCAGGCTGTTTGACATAAACTTCTTCACTCAAGTCACCATTCAGAAATGCTGCTTTTACATCAAGTTGATAAACATGCCATTGCAATTGAGCAGCTAAGGCTAGCAGTAATCTCACGATTTCAAGACGAGCAACATGAGAAAAAGTTTTTTCAAAATCTATACCTTGTTGTTGTGCATAATCTTTTGCCACAAGCCTTGTCATGTACTTTTGGATGCTCCCATCTGCATGATATT
>LTAE01008228.1:5035-20993 GCA_001647135.1 Pontederia paniculata | reverse complement strand
CTTCTCACGGCCCGTTACAGAATGTAACGGCTCGTAAGTATGAATCTTCATTCTGGTCTTCATCTTCACGGCCCGTAATGGAGTGTAACGACCCGTGAGTCGGGCACAAGCAAGTTGTCCCGAGGCGATTTTTCTAACTTACGGCCCCTGACACGATGCAACTGCCCGTAATGCATCCGTTGTAGCTCGCAATCGCTTCTGTCAAGGTCGTGATATTCTCTTACGCCTCGTTATATGCATAGTAACGGCCCGTAACAATTATAACGGCTCGTTACAAATCTGTGCGTTGGGGAGCTTCGGCAAGGGTCGTAACGTTCAGTTGCAGTCGTGACCTTCTTCATTACGGCTCGTTATATTGCATAACGGCCCGTGATAACTTGAACTTGCGTCTGATATGGTCGTGATAGTGCGTAACACCTCATGACGGCTGAATGCTACTTTTATACCTCCTTCACAACCCGTGATGGGCACTGGAAATTGAATTCATCTTCGTAAATGCGTGCTTTTGTGAATTGCTTCCGGACCTTAGCCTTTTCAGCTGATTTCCTGCAAAATATTCACCAACAAGGGTAGAATCATGACTCAACACAAAATGAACAAATAAAGACTAAAATAGATGCATGCGATGCCAAAATGACTCAAAATTATGCCTAATGCAGGCCCTAAAATATGTTGTAAAATGCATGCATCAATGTCCCAGGGAGGACTCGAACTTTGTCCTGGCGTAGCGTGGGCACGTTGACGGACGCGGTTGTGTCTAATGTTGATGCAGGTTGTGTCTCGCCGACATAGTCAGTGTGTGCTCTCAGCATAACATCATCTCGACGGATACATGTTGTGTCGGAGAAGACGCAGCCCATGTTCTGTCGTCATGTTCATTATTACACTTAAAATATTAACAGACGAATATTTTATTCATGTAGGCATTTGAATAGGGATCAAATAACTTAATTAAACATCTTAAACTATCATATCTAGCATGCAATTTAATTATCATGACAACCTATCTATTGGGATCCGTCTATTTACATACCAAATCCTGTAGGGTTGTTCTTCGATCTTCAACTACGTCCTCTTGATCATCTCTACTGCTCATGATCTGCTTCATGTTCTCCTAAGATTTGGGCATAATTTTAGGATGAGAGAAGGGAAGAGAGAAAGAGATGGAGGAAACGCAAGGAGAGAGAAATCTTACCTAAGCACCTGATGAGAGAAGAGAGAAGGGGAGAAAACCAGGTGGCTAGGGCTTTCAGAGAGAATAAAATTGTGAGGATTTTCTCCTCTCTTATGGTCTATTTATAGGGATAGGATTAGAGCTTCTCTAGTTTAAATCAAACTCTATTTTAAATTTGAATTCTGGGATTTAAACTAAGTAATAATGTTATGTAATAAATTCTTAGACTTAACTAATTTGAATTTAAATATCAAAATTAAAGAGATTAGAAAATATTATTATTTTAATCAAACTCGAGCTACCACTTGGCAATCTCCCAACACAGGTTGTGTTGGTCTGTGGTGTTACATAATAAACCTCATAAAAAAAAGAATTCATCCTCGAATTCAAGACAATGGTAGAGGTTTAACAAATAACGCTGGAAATTCCTTGCGCATCTCGGATTCCATCTCCCATGTTGCTTCAGTATCTCAGTGTCACCTTCTTGTTCCTTTGGCATTATAGGAGATGCTTTAGGATCTTTACCAGTGGCTCCTCGTAGGTGAGGTCCTCCTTCAAGTTGGGCTCCTCCATCCTGATGACGTTAGCATCATCGTGTTGATACTTTCTGAGTATGGAGACGTGGAAAAAATTGTGCGCTCGCCCGTAGGAAGGGGGTAGTGCTAGTCAACATGCTGTTTCTCCAATCAGCTCAACCATCTTGAAGGGACCTACATAATGAGAGGTTGAGCTTACCTCGTTTGTTGAACCTCATGACACCTTTAGTTGAGGAGACCTTCAGCATCACTTTTTCTCCCACCCAGAAAATTTGCTCTCAACGTCCTTTGTTAGCATAGGTCTTATGTCTGCTCTACGCAACCTTCATCCTTTTTCTGATGAGGTCCACCCGATCAACATATTCTTGTATTATCTTTGGGCCCATCAGCTTCCGCTCGCTCACCTCGCTCCAACATGCTGGCGATCGACAGGGTCTTCCATATAGAACTTCATAGGGGCCATGCCGATGCTGAAGTGGTAGCTGTTGTTGTAGGTGAACTCGATCAGTGGCACGTGATCGTCCTAGCTGCCATGTCAATCTAACGCGTCTGCTCTAAGCACGTCCTCCAGTGTCTGGATCGTCCTCTCTGACTGTCCATTTGTCTGCGGATGGAATGCATGTTGAAGTTCAGTCTGGTATCAAGGGCATCTTGAAAATCTTTCCAAACTCTAACTGTAAATCTGGGGTCTCTATCAGATACTTTAGATACTAGGATCCCATGCAACTTGATGACTTCTTTGATATATTAGTCCATCTGGCTTTCCACTTATTGTTTCCATTTGATATGGATGAAATGTGCAGACTTAGTGAGTCTGTCTACAACTACCCAAATGACATCATTTCCTCTTTTGGACCTGGGTAGGCTGGTCACAAAGTCCATCGCTGTATTTTCCAATTCCACTCCGAGATGCTCAAAGGCTTGATCATACCATATAGCCTTTGGTGCTCAATCTTAACTTGCTGACATACAATGCATCTGACCACATATTCAACAATCTCTTTCTTCATGTTCTTCCACCAGTAGGTCCTTTGCATATCCTTGTACATCTTGCTACTCCTAGGGTGGATGGCGAACTCTGACTTGTGTCCTTCATTCAACACCTCCCTTCTGATTGCTGCATCACTGGGAACCCATAGATGATCTCTGTATCTGATCCCTCCATCCATGGACATGATGAAGTCTTGAGCTTGATGGCTGCATCTCTTGCGCATGTGGTCAAACTCGGGATCAACTGCTTGGGCAATAATGATTTTGTTCAGCAAGTCTGATTGTACTTGATGAATCATCAGTGTGGCTTTAGTCTTGCTAGGACTTGAGTTCCACATGATTATATCCTTCAACTGGTTCCACATGTGTACCCTCATGCTAGCAAGTTCTCCTTCCCACTTCCTGCTTAATTCATTAGCAACTGAGTTGGCCTTCTCTAGGTGATATCCAATTGTGATCTCATAGTATACTAGGCACTCGATCCATATGCGTTGTCTCATGTTGAGGTCTTTTTGCATGAAGATATACTTCAGGCTCTTGTGATCTATGTAGACCTCAAAGTTTTTGCCATATAGGTAGTGTCTCCATTCTTCAAGGCGAAAACCACTACTGCCAACTCCAGGTCGTGTGTGGGTAGTTGACTTCATGCTTTTTGAGTTGCCTAGAAGCATATTCCATGACCTTGTCATGCTGCATGAGTACACAGCCAAGACCTGTGCCACAAGCATCATTGTACACCACATACCCACCACTCCCAGATGGGATGGTTAGTACTGGTGCAGTTGTCAGTCGGGTCTTCAGCTCTTGGAAGCTCTGCTCGCACTTCTGTGACCAAACAAACTTTACTCCTTTCATTCTCAAGTTTGTCAAAGGCGATGTGATCTTGGATAAGTCTTTGATAAACTGTCTGTAGTATCCTGCCTGTCCCAAGAAGCTGTGATTCTTCTCGACATTTCTTGGCGGTCACCAATTTAAAACAACTTCAACTTTTGTCGGGTCCACCGTGATCCCTTGCTTTGACACTATGTGACCGAGGAACATGATATGGTCTAATAAGAACTCAGATTTGGATAATTTTTCATTGGTGTTGTCGCAAAGTTTCCAATATGATCCTTAGATACTCTCTATGTTCCTCTAGGTTCGATGAGTAGATCAATATGTCATCTACAAAGACAATGACAAATTGATACAAGTAGGGCCTGAATACCATGTTCGTTAGATCCATGAACATTGTTGGTGCGTTCATCAATCCAAAGGGCATCACCAAGAATTCATAGTCCTGTATCTGGATCTGAATGCGCTCTTGGGCACATCTTCCTCTTCAACCTTCAGTTGGTGATAGCCGCTACTCAGATCGATATTTGAAAATACTGCAATCTTAGAGAGTTGATCGAAAAGGTCATCAATCCTTGATAGAGGATATTTGTTCTTGATGGTGACCTTGTTGAGCATCCTGTAGGCGATGCATAACCTGAGAGAGTCATCCTTCTTGTTCACAAACATAACCGGAGCGCCCTAAGATGAGACACTCGGTCTGATAAAACCTTTCTCCAACAGTTGTTGTAGTTGCTTCCTCAATCCCTGCATTTCTGCAGGTGCCATCCTGTAGGGTGCCTTGGAGATTGGAGTTGTGCATGGTAGCAGCTTTATCATGAAGTCCACTTCTCTTTGTGGTGGCAAGCTAGAGATGCTTCTGGAAAGATGTCCATGTACTCTCTGACGATGTCCAACTGTTGTGGGTCATTCTCCTTAGGCTCAGTGCTGATGATACTAGCCAGGTAGCCTCTGCATCCACTCTCGAGCAGCTGTTGTGCTTGAATCATCGTCACTAGCATCTTGTTGTCATTGGACGTCCTTCCTCTTATCTTCGATTTTTTTTGTTATGAGAGCCGATGATCATCTTCTTGTTCTTACATAGAAGTATAGCTTCATGGTCGGACAAATAAGTCCATGACATCATACCCTTTCATGGGGATGATATCAAGTCTGTTGAATAGTCCTTCCCCTCCACTATGGTTGTACTTCATGGCATAGATGGTACCTATGATTGTGGTGATATCCATTATATACTTCATGTTTTGTAAGAGTCAGTCCAACATAGTCGCATAGTTACTAAATATGAGCGAGTGCATAGGACCCGAGTCTACTAAGATATTCATAGTGATCGTAGCTTTGTTTTTATCACTCATTCTAGAGGATTCTTCTTTAGGTCACATCATTAATCATTGATAATACTTATCAACTGGAAACTATTAACATATCCATCATTACCACATTGTGGTGTGATATCATTGACTTTCTCTTCTTAATATAACTTATCATTAAGTCATTTCAACTTCACTTAAAATTCTTAATATAGGACAATTAACTTCCTCCTTCATATGGTCTCTCTAAAATCAATAGGAAAGGACTTAAGTTAAACTTTATCATATGTTAGGCATTAAAATCATCACTAATCTCTTGAGGCTCATTTCTTAAGTTAGAGACATTTAGTACTAAGATTTCTAACTTTCCTTGAGGTCATATTAATTCAAAACATTATATAGGAGATGAGAGTTCTTCTTTCTGATCTTGGGTGGCTCTAACCTGACGGTTAAAAATATGTCTAGGAGCAATCTATATACTTATATCATAAAATAATCATGTCAATAAGTCGATCCTTATGCCTTACAAGAAAAACTTACTTCTGGTTAGTGTCGCGACTGCTCGTGATGCTTTGCACATGACTCTCTAACACATTGGGATGCCAAAAGGGTCACGACGTTAGGCTCTAATACCTTAACTGTAAAGCTCCAGAAGCACACCCCGCCACGTGGCAGAATGCCCTCCTAAGAGCGCTACGACATACATAACTATCTTGACTTAAAGGTTGACCATCATGACTAGTCAACAAAATACGGAAGAAATAAAAACTTTTAAAATCCAAAACTCTTTCTATAACATAAGGGAGAATATGCGAAAGTCTTACATCATAATAATGTCTCAAAAAGGGTCTAATAAAACTCTAGAGGAAATACTAAGACATGAGAAGGACACTAATAGGACCATTAGACATGTACAAAGTCAACTACCACGAGCATGAGTCGCCGCATGCACCACCAGCATCTTGTAACTACAGACTACTCACCTATAGGATCCAATACAGGGGAAAAAAGTATCCATATGAGCTATGAAGCCTAGTATGTAAGGCAACAATAGATAAACATGACATGATAAATAAATGTAGGAATAAGCTAATGATATAATCAATAGATCAATTATTCCTTTCATTTCAATACTTAGCTTTCTTATCTTTCATCATCTTGATTGTCATCTTATCCTTACATGCATGATGATCTTTCATCATCGTGCCCTGCATCAGGTGACGCGGGCTGTGTCCATTTCATCGATCGTGTCCGTCAAATGGACAACGTTAGGGTCACGACCAAGGACGCGGTCATATCCCAGGGAGGTCTCAGACTGTGTCCTGGCGTAGCGTGGGCACATTGATGGACGCGGTTGTGTCTAATGTTGATGCAGGTTGTGTCTCGCCGATATAGTCAGCATGTGCTATCAGCATGACATCATCTCGACGGATACAGGCCGTGCCGGAGAAGACGCGACCCATGTTCCGCCGTCATGTTCATTATTCCACTTAAAATATTAACAGACGAATATTTTATTCATGTAGGCATTTGAATAGGGATCAAATAACTTGATTAAACATCTTAAACTATCATATCTAGCATGCAATTTAATTATCATGACAATAAATCTATTGGGATCCGCCTATTTACATATCGAATCCCATAGGGATGTTCTTCGATCTTCAACTACGTCCTCTTGATCTTCTCTACTGCTCCTGATATCCTTCATGTTCTCCTAAGATTTGAGCATAGTTCTAAGATGAGAGAAGGGAAGAGAGAGAGAGAGGAAACCCTAGGAGAGAGAAACCTTACCTAAGCACCTGGTGAGAGAGGAGAGAAAGGGAGAAAACCTGGTGATTAGGGCTTTGGGAGAGAGAATAAAATTGTGATAGCTTTCTCCTCTCTTATGTTCTATTCATAGGGATGAGATTAGGGCTTCTCTAGTTTAAATCAAGCTCTATTTTAAATTTAAATTCCGAGATTTAAACTAACTAACAATTTTATCTAATAAATTCTCAGATTTAACTGATTTGAATTTAAATCTTGAAATTAAACATATTAGAAAATATTATTATTTTAATCAAGCTGGGGCTGCCACTTGGTAGTCTTCCAACACGAGCCGTGTTGGTCTATGGTATTATAGTATATATATATATATATATATATATATATATATGTGTGTGTGTGTGTGTGTGTGTAAATTTAATATTTTATATTACGGATAGCAATATCTGGATTTAATATTCTTTTCTCTCGTCCCCTCAATATTAATGAAAAAAAGGTGTAAGGATCGACCGTATAAGTGCATGCATGCCAAAAATGTTATTTTAATGGTTTTTTGCCACGTGTTAGTTGAAATGAGAATTTATCACTCATTTTTATGCATTATTTTATGAGTTAAAATAGTATGGATAATTTCAAATGTAAAAAAATGTATGCATCACACTCATATTTAGATGGATAAACATTTTCAATTATACAATATTTAATCTCCTTTCGGTGTTATTATTTTCAGACCAGATAATTTTGCAAATTGTGTTGATAATTTAACACATATTTTTAAAAGAAATATAGAATAATTATGTAATATATATCTAATATTTTTTCGTGACTTGTCCACATAAGACATAATCCAAGACATGTCTCTTTCATCCTTTTCCCCTTAGGGGACTTAACGTCCTCGTTGAGTGATATCCTACCATGGCACAAACAAAGGCTCACGCGGAGAAACTCTGATACCACATGTAACATCTTGGCCATAAAGATATTGTTCGCTTTGGATTTTGACTCGTACAATTTTGAAACGCATATTGATAAGTCCATTGCATGTCCATATATATACTCAACATCTCTCACGTAACTTGTCCATGTGAGAGCCTTGGATTAGTCCCACATGGAGAAGTCACAGAAGAGATGGTGAATATGTATGTGGACATGCATTGGACTTATCAAGTCGAGTTTTAAAATTGTGTGGGCCAAGGTCTAAAGCGAACAATATCTTGATGGTCCATAAGATGTTAGATGTGGTATCATAATTCTTGCACAAGTCACGGGAGAGATGCTAGATATATATGTGGATATGCATTGGACTTATTAATATGCGTTAGAAAAACGTGAGAGGCTAAGTGTTAGATCGTGAGTGCACGATGAGAGCCACCCTTAGAACCCGAAACAGACAATATCTTGAGAAGTACTAAGTCCCTAAGGAGAATAGGCTATTGTGCCACTTTGATACAAGTTGAGACGCGTTTTAAAGTCGTCAGTGCCAAGTCCCAAAGCGAAAAAATCTTGATGAGTTAGATTGTTACACAACACAAGCCGTGTTCATTCTTGAGACGCTCGGTGATGTGATAGGTTTAGTTTATTTTATTGTTAAACCTGAATAATAAGTTTTTTCTTGAATATTAAGGACTAATATGTGGACAATATAAGGATCAACCATATTCACTAAATTAAATGATGAGATCATCATGCATTGAAAGATTGGTAGAACAATTGATATACTAGTTCATATTGCTTGGCTTTGTTCTCAGCTTGCAACAAAAGAATTTCTCAAGCATCATTCTCGGTCATGACTTGTGCATCGCCTGACATATTAGAGAGACCTCCAAAGACTCATGAGCTCTTCAAAGTCACCATAAAACAACCCCCAAAGTCACCTCGAAGTTACTAATGAGATAAGTCAAAGATAAGAAAATAATCACTAGTTTTAAATATTGCATTGATCATAAATTTAGGCTCATCTAGAACTTTCATATTCAACTAAAATTCAACCAACATGTCTTGGATTCCCACACTTGCAAGCGGAGCCTCCTTATGCACAATGTCATTCAATCACGATACTACAATCCATAATGTCAATTGAAGCATCTACTAGAGAAAAAGAATGAGTATTTCAAATGGATTGTGGCTTTTAAAGAATGACAGTCTACACCATCGTGTCAAATAGGCATCAGATAAAAAGGATTGGATATTAACCTCTTTCACAAACCATGATGTGACTTTCATTACCATGAAATTGGCTATCACGATCATGAACCCTTGATCAAAGTCATGGGCCAACCAGAATTGCAAAATGCATCATGGGTCGCGATTTCATTTTCATGATCATGACTACATCGATCACGGGACGTGAGTTGGATTTCATGGGCATGAGCAAAACTTACTTATACTTGACTTTTCTCATCATAGTTCATGACATCACTTTCATGACCCCAAAATTCTCAAATAACAACTGTGAATCTTTCTTCATGCTTATATTATGAGTCGTCATGACCATGAGAGACCATTCATGAGTCATGATTCTAGTAGAAAAGATGCTAATATTAGCCATCAGGACCATGGCGGGTAACTCACGAAGCATGATCTCTCAACAAAGGAATATTTCTCATTTTTTCATGAATCATGATGGGCAACTCACGGGCTGTGAAATTCAGATCTATGAGGCAACTTCATCGAGCTTCACAACCATGACTTCCATTTTACGGGCTATAAATTTGCATATCACAGACCATGACCTCATTTTCACGATCATGACCTCCCAACCTTTTGCGCCAATTTTGAAGTATTCGCCCATTTATGGAGCACCGGAAAAGTAGAAGCTTCGACGGATCAGAGGTACACAAGATGAGGAAATGATTAATGAAGGGTTGATTGAAAGGCAACCATGCATCACATTACAAACCTTTGGAAGCCATACTTTGACCTCTCCTTCATATATCTTACTTCGACTCGCTTCGCACATGAGGCGAATTTGGATATTTTCAACCGGCGAAATGATACAATGCAACTTTTTGATTGCATTGGCCTAGTTTATATCTTGCAATAGGTGTGGTACAGACTCCAGACTATCTTAGAGGTCGTTTGGGCAGAGATATTACCAGTATGAGGGCATTAAATACAAATGTACATGTCACACATGAATCGACAAAATTTTGAGGAACATGCATGACTATCATGCCAGTCAAGGACTTTACAACTCAACTTGTCCTGCCACCTCCGCATCACATCTGAATATACTTGGATCATTTTTTTCTTCTTTATTTACAATATATTGATATTTTTGCTTGCATATTTTTTCTTTCGGGTTTTGGATTTCAACACTGAGGATAGTGCTGAGTTCAAGCTTGAAATTTAAATATGTTTGAGGTTCAATAACTTTATAAGTCGGGTAAATGAAAATGTGATGAGATACTCTTGTGATGGACAAGTAAAAGGACGGTGCTAGAAAAATAGTTAGCATATGAGGTGAAGGTGACGATGGAGATTTTCTTGAACCTTGCATTAAATTTTGCTTGGGGACAAACAATTTTTTAAGTTTGAGAGAGTTTGATGCATGCATAATTATATATATTTCTAATATCAGATTTATTTTATTTTATATTAATTTCTACATAGCATGCATGATTTTGTGTGTTTATTTGCATTTATTTATTTGGAGTCATAAAAGTACCCAGTTTGTTGTTTTTTTTATTTTCTAGGAGGCAAGAGGACGAAGAGACAAAGAGACTAGAAAAAATTGCACTCAATTCAGAGTTAAAAGTGGCCAAAATCACAATTTTAATATACCATCAAAAGCGATTGTAACAGGCGTGAAAGCCATTTCATGGCCCTTGACGAACTAGAAAATCAGTTTTCACCTATTTCTTGATCGTGAAACCCATTTCACGATCTGTGACAGGCTAGATTCAAATTTTTAGCCTTGGTCAGAGTCATGAAAGTCATTTCATGGGTCATGACAATCTCTAGATCAACCTTTTAGCCTCGGTCAGAGTCGTAAAAGTCACTTAATAGGCTTGGCAACCTGTAGAAGAGTTTTTCAGCCATGTTCACATCCATGAAAACTATGTCATGTGCCATGAAAAACAAAATATTTAAGAAACTAAACCAGAATGCAGTTTTATCTAATCTTACTTTGAGATAAGTTGAATTTGGGCTAAGACTTGATAAGTTTGATAATTTCATAATTATAATATCATAACTTCTTTACTCCATGGCACTAAGGTGTGGATTAGGCTTTATTTCCTTGGTTTGATCTGCTCCCCCTTATTTTAGTAGCTAGGTGTTTATCAACTTTTCAAAGAAATTTTGATCTTCACAATTTTTATCAATTTTTCAGGAATTGGATACAAGAGAAGAGCCCTATACAAAGTCTTACTATGATCGATTTGTAGCCGGACTTGTGTGGCTACGACCCGACCATAGTCAGACACTATGGTTTCATAATGACTACAATTCAAGAGACATAGTGGGCACTATCAATCCCTAGTGCACAACTTCGAAACTGTAGCGACACCTACTTGGCCATAATGAAGTTCTCATTATCGTAGCGCACTGATCACTACAAGAAAATTCATAATTTGCGGCGACACCTCCTTGCAAAAACACCCGTTGCAATTTTTTTGTGACGGAAGTGTTACATTATATGGTGATAGTTCCCTTGCAAAAAATCTGCGACGAGCAATTTTGCGACAGATATGCGACGAAGGAGCCGTTGCAAATTGTGAATTTTCTTGTAGTGGATGGAGGTCATAGCGTGCTTGATTCTAACCGTAGCACACATCGTTGAAGCCATAGCGAAACCATCAAAGCCGATCATGACTCATCGAACCATAGCTCACCTAGTAGCAGTCATAGTGGAATCATACTAACTCGTAGTACATTGAGTTCACTCATAACGGTTAGTGGCAGCCATAGAGAGTCATATAAAAGCTTAATTAGGGTTTTGAAAGAGGGTGTGGTGGTGGCTACTATTCACACTTGTGGATTTTTGTAAGAGGCTTTGGAACCTTTTATGCTAGATTTTACTTTGCTATGTGTTGAATGTTTCAACTCTTTAATTTTAGTTTTAATGCAATTTCTACTTATCTTTTACATCTCTCTCTCTCTCTCTCTCTCTCTCTCTCTCTCTCTCTATCTCTCTCTCATTATGTGTAACTAAATCCATTTGTTTCAGGGTCAGATGAGGTTTAGGATTTAATGCTTTGGATTAGTGATCATGCATGTGTTATGATTCTTTTGCTTAGTGACTGAATTGTTAGACTTATATGAGATTAACTACCTTATCAATCAACTAGGTTATTGAATGATGAAAACCATATCAATCAACTAGTAGCTTTGCTAAGTAAAATATATGTGTCGTATCTAGAAATAGAGTTACCTTAAATTGCTTCTTGAACTCATGAACGAAATGCAATTAGGTTGTTAGTGTGAATGCAAGAAACTACTATTTTGTAACCCTAGTTAGAATTGTGTTGCCTTGAAAGAGGAATGCATGATTTTTGGAGTTAAGAGTCTATGTCATGTTGAGTCATCGTCCTATGCACTTATAACCCTAGATAGATATTCGAAACCCTACACCTCTCTCATATAGAACTATGCATAATTTGCATCATGCATTTGTCTATTTAACATTCTCCTTACTTAGTCATTGTTGATAATTTAGTCTTTTCACCTTTAACCCTCATCATTTAGATAACGAATTGAAAGCTATAATTCTAGTATTTGGCACATTCTCTGTGGGATCAATATTTGTATTACTACACAAGGCCCCGTACGTTTGAGAGAATCTTGTCAAGACCTTATCAAACTTGGTGATTTCTACTCCAAAACTCTTGGGACTCACAACGTGACTTGCTCAAACCTTCAATCTTGTAAATAGGACCTTAGAGATTCAATTTTCTCAAGCAACTAGCTTGAATTGGATGCAATAAGACTGGATTCATGCAACAAGGCTAGATATGATGCAACAAACCTGGATTTCATGCTGCAAGCCTAGAAAGGAGCCTAACCCCTAGAGGAGAAGATATTTTCTACGCAGATTTTAAACTGGAAAAGAGCCTAACCCCTAGAGGAGATATAAATTTTAAAGGAGAAGGAAGATGTAGGGAAACTTAGAATTTAGGTTAGGCTTATTATGATTACGAACATGCATAATACATGCAAAGTATTTTGTTAAAAATGCATGAATATTGATTTGTTGATATGTAGGATTATAGCCATATTCTTCTATTTAATATACTACCTCTATGAATCATATGAATATGTTATTTTATATATCATTGAAGCACAAGAAAAGTGTTTTAGAAACTACCCAAAAAATTTTGAACGAAGTTAAAGCAATTTAGGACAAAACAAGAATTTAGTCTGCACATATTGTGATAAAATAGTCGACCAGTATGAAGATATTGTCAATATTATGAAACAAACTAGAGATCGACCCCTACTTTGGTGGACTGGTCAATTATTTTCCTAAAGTGGTCCCTCCAGGGATTTTGCACACACTCAATGAAGATGTTAGTATCTTAAGTATGTCATACATGAAAGCCTTGTATATGATCCTTAGAATGAAAATTATATTGAAGCGACACATTAGTATGCTTATCATGATTAGAATACAAGTAAATTTATGTCATCATTGTCAATATGTATGATTCAAAATAATATATCAGTTGATATATTGCAAGCACCAAGAAATTGTTATGCATGATTGATCGTAGATAGGGTATAAAAGATTGAAATATGTTATGTTTGTACTGTTGATTGATGCTCGTAATAAAAGATGTATTAAGACAAGTCTATACACACCTAAAGATTATGGTGATGTAAAGTTCAACACCCAAGATGGTGTGCATACTTTTTGAGAGGTATTTTTTTGTACCTTAATCATTGTGTGTATTTCCCAAGCCCTAAGAGTTGCAATATGAAGGGTGCAAAGTGTATCGTTAGTTTGATCAATTTAAAGAATGTGGTATGTCGATGACCCATAATAACAATAAGATAACAAAAGAACATATGATATGGGGATGACTTATGAGAAATTAAATTGCTAACTTCTAAGATGTCACATGATAAGATGATTAAAGATGAAAAAATGACATGGATGATGAAGTTACTAAAAGGGCTAGGCGCATTGAAAGTTAATGCTAAGTAAGATTTTCATGTCTACATATGCATTATAATGATAATTCTAAGTATATGATGCAACATATTGATAATGCATAAGCAAGAAAATAAACCAAGTTAAAAAAGAAGGATAGACTTAAAGTTAAATCAACGAGCATAATGTGTTAAGAAGCTTAAGTAAATGAAAGATGAATGGTAATATGTAGACCATAAGCTTGGTTAAGAACCTTATTATGTGCTCTATCTTTTATTATATTTCTATGCATGAAATGTAGGCAATGACATATATCGGTGATATGATTCACCAATTCTTCGACATTTACGTATCTAACATGAATCACGATAAGATAACAAAAGGACATGTGACAAGGGGATGATTTATGAGAAGTTAAATTATTAACTTCTAAGATATCACATGGTAAGAAGATTAAAGATGAAAAAATAACATGAATGATGAAGTTACCAAAAGGGTTATGTGCATTGTAAGTTAATGCTAACTAAGACATTCATGTCTACATATGCATTATATTGATAATGCTAATTATATGATGCAACATATTGATAATGCATAAGCAAAAAAATAAATGAAGTCAAAGAAGAAAGATAGACTTAAAGTTAAACCAATGAGCATAAAGTGTTAAGAAGCTTAAGTAAATGAAAGATGAATGGTCATATGTTGACCATAAGCTTGGTTAAGAACCTTATGATATGCTCTATGTTTTATAATGTTTGTATGCATGAAATGTTGGCCATGACATATATGGGTGATATGATTCACCAATTCTTTGATAGATTGTGCAAGTGAGAAGGAATAATCATGTTAATGCTGATGTTGCTTCTCATGATGGATGATGCACGTGGGAAGTGGAATTGTCTTATAGTTTGTTTTAAGTTGTTGTCTCGTCTTCTCATTATGTTGTATCAAGACTATGTATTGCCTTCGGGCAAGTTATGTAAGCTTTATTAAGTTATCAAGTGACTCTATGGACAATGTTATTATGTCGTATCTTGTGTATTGACCATGTTAGATTTATGGATCTAGTTATTTGTATGATTCAAGTATTTTGTTGATTCTATTCAAGTTATGATCATGTATGTCTTCTGCTGATTTGTGTCATGTTTCGATGAACGTTCGAGTATTTCGGCTTTATTTTCATGTGTTGACCATGTTGATCAGTAGTCAAGTCAAGTTGTATTGCCTCTCGGGGACTGCCGCTTCGAGCACGTGTTGGATATCGATTTGTCTGCATGATATGGTGCATTTTTGGGGTGTTATAGTCCATTTGACAACTGCGAGGATTCCTTTGTTGGTCTAGCGAGTAGCACGAAGGTTGTGAGATTTTGGAAATGGTAGTTAGTAGTATGCTAGACTTTGAATTTGCTAATTGGAGGCTGGGAGTCTTTGGATCTGGTTATATGATGTCGCAAGGCTTTGGATATGACCATCAAAGGTTGTGAGGCTTTGGATGTTATCAGAGATCCCTAGGCTTCAAATTTAATAATCGGAGGGCACCCGAGGACTTGGATCTAGTCGTCGAAGGTAGCATGATCTTTGGATCTGGTCACCGGAGGCTTAATTTGTATGGTCAAGGTTGATGTTTTCAACCTCAGTGTGGATGAGTCACACATTGTTAACATGGGTCAACATAAGGGTTGATATGGTTGATATAGTGCATCAATTTGTTGAGGTATGTGTTGATCTGGTAAAATTCGTGGCTAGGAAAATGGAGACAACTATTTCATTGCGAGAGAGAGGTGGATCAAAAGAACCAAAAAAAGTTAACTATATAATCCAACTTAACCTAAACTGAATCTATGCATCATATTATTGAACTAGTTATTATGTTAAAAATAAGTCATTCATAAGCAAAATAGTAGAAACATATCTCAACCATACATCAAGATATGGACGGTGCTCAATATCTGTTGATGACAGAAAAAGGTATACTTATTTAGGTTGACCCCGTTCCCGAAAAGCTTGCCCCAATAACCACTTTTGTAAATAATTTGTGTCGATTTACTTCCATTTTTCACTTTTTGAATATTCGGCATCATCATTATTGGATTTTGGGAATTTAAGCTAATTTAAGAAGGTTTTGACCAGATTTCATGATTTTAATTGTTTGAGCATTTGAAATTTGAATTCTTTCCTTTTTCGCTGCAGCTGGAGGGTCAGGATAACTGTCATAACAGCCCAAGATAACTGCCATAATAGTCCAAGATAACTT
>LTAE01008227.1:0-20994 GCA_001647135.1 Pontederia paniculata | reverse complement strand
CAAAATAGTATTAGCATACTTTACTTCTAGTCTTATCATTGTTCTTTTTCGATATCCTTTTTAGGGTATATGAAAGTCTCATTATTTTTGTGCATATATGCGCATTACAGTTTTGTGGCATAACTCAAAAAGTTTCTTTCTTTTGTTGAACATGAATATTGGAAAAAGTATGTGATGGAATATGACCGTTATGGTTATTATGATGATAACGGTTGACATTATTAATAGGACATTATGGTCATGATGACCATCAATGGATGGTAAATGGTGCGGATGGAGGTGGATTCCGATGATGATGTGCGCCTATATATAGAGCTTGGAATGAAGCTCTAGAACCATCGGTTGGGAGCTCCAAATTGTTAATAGCATTCTTTATTTTATATCAGAGTTTACATGTGATTTGGTACATGAATGACCTTAGGTTTAAGATAAAAATGATTTTACATCAAAATAATTAATTTATATTATTTTATCTTTTTTAAGGATTCGATTATTTGGGTAACAAATGCCATTCAAAATAATTGTTGATCAGTGACATCATAATGATATCATTAAACAAAAGCTTGTTACGTGCATGTGTTTTTCCCGTTTTTTTTAAACAACATTCACCAAACGCGTGAACCTTAACCTTTTCACTATTCAGTATTCACGGATTGATTTTTCTCTTTTCTTGAACGTAATCAAATATAAAAAGATAAACCACTTTCCAATAATATTTTTCCGGAGACCTTTTCTTTAAACTATTTACACAAACCAAGCCTAAAATATAGTTTAAAATTTTCTAGCAATGTGATGTGACACATTGCTATTGTTAAGGTTAATTAGACGCAACGTAGTTTGTGTTGGACATGCGAGATACTTACTTCTCAGGTCTTCCTAGCAGCATGTGTTGGGCATGATGTTGGTGGTTCCTATGTCTGTTTACACTATTTATTACATCATAGTATATGATAAAGATGGTAATTATTTTAATTGAGACATCGTTTGTATTGTAATTTTGCTTACAAAAGCCTCAATTCCTAGCTTCTATTAACTAATTTCCCATAATAATTTGAAACTAAAATTAGATTGCAGTTGCACCCTGCCACAACTAATCCCATATATAGAGATTAAAGTGCACAAACAAGAAGCTTAGTTGTATCATGCACATGTTATAAGTATGGATGTACAATGCAACCATTTTCGTTTGTTGCAATTTATTTAATTTCATAGATACATAAAACCAGACATTTAAAAAATATTGACATTATAATGAGATCATAAATCAAAGTTAAATATTGATTTTTTTGGTTTAATATTGAATTTTGATTAAATATTAAATTCACATGTTAAAATCATATTTATTTGGTTCATTTTCACGCTCTAAAAAATATGGAGTTCAAGACTTTTGTAGTTAATTAATTTTTCAATTTATTTTTTTTCTTGTTTTTTCCGAGATAATTATTTTCTTGCCCCTAATATTTTTTTTTTACTTAATTAAGATTTAAGAGTCATGTAACAATATTTTTCTCTCTCTCTCTCTACATGTCAAAATCTTTATTAGATTCCTGTAAATCTCCTAATTAATCCGCATTAGATATTTGTCTGTTATCCAATAAATTCAATCTCAAATCTTTATATATTTAGTTGATACGTACTTCAAATTTCTTCCCTTCCTCGTGGAAGATTTTAATTGAAGAGGGCCGCCATGAGAGACCTCGTCAGATCATTCTCCTCTTGGATCATAAGCGGCAACCCCGGCGGCGCATGCGGCGAGCCACCGGGGGCATGGAACGCGTCCGAGTACCAGGAGCGTTTCCAGGTAGCCGGCGGCGACGGCACACTCAACTTCGTCTTGGAAACCGCAGAAGGATCGCACAGCCAGACGCCGGCGATCAGGGTCGAGGTCAGGCTCCAAACCTTCGTCAAGTTGGACGTGCCGCCTAAAAGCCGTGGCCGGCCTTCGTGCAGCCTGACGCTCCCGGCGCCGCCGGGGCGAATCATATGCGTCCAAGAACTCGAGGACGACGGCCATTTCTCCTTTGCGACGCCCGTGTGCGGCCCGGGCGACATGCTCCCGCGCCTGGAGAAGAAGNAGCCTGACGCTCCCGGCGCCGCCGGGGCGAATCATATGCGTCCAAGAACTCGAGGACGACGGCCATTTCTCCTTTGCGACGCCCGTGTGCGGCCCGGGCGACATGCTCCCGCGCCTGGAGAAGAAGATCACGTCCTTCGTCGGCGTCGCGAGGGAGAGCGCCAGGGCGCAAGGGCGCGTCGTCACGAGGGTGGCCGCGGCGTTCGAGTACGTGAAGGCGATGCCGCTCGCGGCGGTCGAACAGCTCGCGGAGCGCGCGGCGGAGGAGACGATGCGGGGTGAGATCGAGGTCGCCGAGGCCGCGGAGGAGTACTGCGCCGCGTGCTTCAAGGAGTTCCGGCGGGAGGAGTGGCTCCGGACGGTCGCGCTCGGCTGCGGCCATGTGTTCCACGTCGGGTGCATATACGGATGGCTGTGCAAGGAGCGTTCTTGCGCGCTGTGCAGGTCGAAGAAGCTGCCGAGATCGGAGGCGCCGACGGACAAAGACGCGGCCATCGACCGGGTGGCGTGGTGCAACGGCGGGCTCCAACAGATCGATTGGAAGGTTGGTGCCGCTGACGGCGACGACGACGACGACGAACGGCCGAAAGGCCTTCGGCCTCCTTTTGGCTTCTGCGGCGGGTCGAATTGTGCTTCACCTCAAGATCACGATTGAATCCAAATTTTACAGTATCAAATTTCGAAAGCAAAGACTTTGTAATGGAGGAAAAAGATTACATCTTGCCATTTTATTTCTAACTGAATCAGTCCAAAGATGACATTTGTGAAAACATTTGGTTGAACACACACACGCACACAATTGGATCAAACTGAGGCAACAGAACTTTCTTATTCCTCGCCTCCGAAATCCACTGTGAACTTGGAATAATGAATCATATGTTATTGCATGAGTTCATGTCATAAAATTAAAAATAAATGACATGACAAAATAAATATGTTATGGGGTCTTCTCCCTTTAAAGGCCTCTTGCAAACAATCTTATTGAAATGTGCAATCGTTTGTATTTAATCCAAATTATAGAGAGATAATCAAGGTCGAAGAGCTAATTGGTCAGCATAGTTCATCTTTATTCAGCCGTGCCCTCCATTTTTTTTTAACGAGGATCAAATAACTCCAATATATTATGTGAAACTTCTAAAAGATGTTGCTGAATAAAAACAAGATCACATTTTACAAGTATGATGAATAAATCTAACTTTTCCAGTTCCCACAATACACCTGTTGGATTGGTCCAGTAATTAAATCCTTTCAGCTCTAACAACTTGTTGCTGATAAAAGCTTGAAGATGCAAATGTATTGCAATCTTTTAACAAATACACATTTGTTAAATTATTATTTTTGTTATTAGGATCTAATGAGTGTGTCAAACATCTTTCGTGTTAACCTTATGCTTTATTTTCTTCATTAAACCCTTTATTATTATTCATATACAAATAGATCGATCTACCTTTCATATTTGTGTTTTATAATTGCTTCCTCCAATTAATCAATCATTATACCATAATGGAAATAGTTCTCCAACACTATTAGTTCATGCAAGTGAACCCATCGTTGAGACCGTAATATGAGGTAGTTTGAATTGTGGAACGAGGAAGAACAAGAAATGATTGAATGAAATAGGTTTGCTTGTCTTCCTATTTAGGTAAGCACAACAACAGAAGTGGATTTGGACTTTGGAAGGGCCAAACTTATTACATCTTATTCAACTGATTTGGTTAAATAGGATAAAAACAAAAGTTAATCTCACTTCCTCATTCCAACAAATCTTATCTTCTTGTACAAAAAAGGCCAAATCTCTTCTCAACAAGATTCTCTTTCTTATCTCATCTTTTAACGATCTATCCAAATAAACAATATATTAGTTACTGTTCCATTCATCCATCCATTTTCTATTCGAACATGAAGTTTATTATCTTTTATCAATCCGTTTTCATCCCTTATTCAAACTCATCAAGTTCCTCCTGGTCCATTCTCCCATCAATTGACACACAAAAGAAAAATATGCACAAAAGAATGCACGGCGTTCTGTAGCCATGCAACCTTCAATAAGGAATAAAAGACAAGGTAAAACAATCAAGAATGCAAGTTCAAAGTACTTAACATAAAGAAACTAAAGAGGAAAAGCCAATAAGCCAGTTTGCAAACAATAACATTTTTAGAATTCAGAGCTTGTTTTGTTTGGATAACATGTAGCGCACTATATATAGCAAAGATTTTGGAGAGCTGCCTACTGAGGTTATCATGAAGATACAAACCATTAACATGAAAACCAATCTGGCCATGTTCTACATAAAACCTAAGATGTTCCCAAGCTTAACCATTATCATTTATCAATATTCATAGGTTCTGAAGGACTGCTAGCTCTGAAATCAGATACTGCCTTTTCGAACGTGGACCTAACATGTCTGCTCATCACCATCAGGTCCTGGAGTGCATCCTTCAGCACTTCTTTTGCTGGGTCACCTAGTCATTCGACCAATAATTTCAGAATATATCAAAAGTCCTATGATGTCAAAGATAAAAAGCAATATAAGAAAGGCCAAGCTCTAACAAAATAACACATTGAGTTGGACATAATTTTCAGCCGAAATGTTCATGATAAAGAGGCAACTCGATGAGCATCAAGTCTTTCTTTTTAAGGGTGAAATCTGATGACTACAAGAGGATAGTAATCATCCAAATTTGTTAAAATAAGACAAGGAATTACTTAATAATACATTTTAAGACAATAAAAAGCATATTGGAACACTAATATGGATAATATTCATTACCATTTAATAATTCTGAAACTCTTAACCACATTTACATGAGATAAAGCTAATCGTAACACTGAAAGAACAGGGTAACTATTATTTATTCATCATCAATTACTTTATAAAAGCATAACAAATATAGCAGGGTTAAGCTCAAAATTGTCCTATAAACTCTCGATATACTAGCTATGGAGACAAGCACTGTCTAATAAGGGAAAAGATAAAGAGAACTGATGAAATGTCATTTTCCAGGCATTAAACGGATTATTGGATTACCATATATAGGATTTCCATGTACCTCTTTTAAGATTTCATTCTCCTTGCAGAATAAAATGTTCTCTCCCTTCTCCCCCTCTTTTAAGATTTCATTCTCCTTGTGGAATAAAATGTTCTCTCTCTCCCTTTTTTCTCCTCCTCTTTAAAGAGATAAAGAGAGAGAGAGAGAGAGAGTTCCTATGCTAGGTTATCAGAAAAATGAAGGGTAAAAGGAAGACTAGAAACGAAAATATTAAAACATGATACCAAAAGAGAGGTTTACATTTTCTGGATTACAAAACAAACATAAAGATAAGAACATCAAAATGCTAGATATCTATGCTCCAGCAGTAAGTAATTCGGACAAATATTACTGAGCTTCTCAATACAAACTGCATGACATCATTCTCGTAGCAGAGAATGGCACCAAAGTCAAATATCACAAGGAAAGAAGAGGCAGTATAATAACCATATATATGTACCTCACATCGAGCACATCATAATCAAATTCAATTATTGTTAGCTTCGTAAGAAAACAAAAAGAACAGGAAAGAGAGAATGGTTCTACTCTCGCAACATTGCCAATCATCCATGGAATCATTAAACAACACAGCATCCACCATAAAAAAAAACAATTAAACAAAATCACTTAAGATACATTAATACCTGTAGTCTGAACTCTTATGTTGACCTTATTTTCTGAAGGATGAGGAATGCTGTACCCACAAAATGCCACCCTTGGACTGAAATGTTAAAATGTATAAATACGAAAGACTACATATAAGCATAATCAGATGCATCAACAGTAAAACAAACAGTAAAGCAAGTTGGGAAGAAGAATATTAATCAAGAGCATGTGAAACATAAATGTAAGACACTATAGATCACAGTGTGTGGCCAAAAGAAAGGTAAGTAGGGAGAAGCAAAATGAAGGAAAAATAAAAAATGCTGTCAAGGTTTATATGTAAAATTAGTTTAAATGCGTCTTGAAAATGCTAAAAATAGACCTCTGGTGAAGATCCCCTAGTCTTCCAGTTTGTTAACATGATTTAAAATTAAATTACAAAATCAATAAAGTATGAAAAATTCTTGAAACTCTCTGGACTAATGATGATTGTGGATTTCAGATTCTCTGGTACATCAAAAAACAATTGGGTATATCAACCAAACAAATGAAAGATTCAAATAAATGGTTTTGAAATTAAGGACGTTGGTGAAAGAAGTTTCACAAAAGTGCTTCAACATGTTGAGACTTCTTCTCGAAAAAAAACATGTTGAGACTAGAAAAATAATGGGTTTTTTTGGTGAGGTATATTTTCAGCAGTTTTCTCCTATTTTACCGAAACCACCTTCCAGAAGTATCAATACCCAAAGCAACAAAAAGATGTCCAAAAAATATCCCTTCCCGAAAAAACAATGTCTTACTTCCTCATCCTGATGCCTCCATTCCCAACACCTTTCGGCCTTTAGACACCCCCATTGTAAGTTAATCTTCACTAAAACAGTGAACATCTTCTGGCTATCCTTATGTAAGTATTCAATGTTATCAGTTCTCTCCTTTTTTATGGTCTCATGCTCTTTTTCTTTTATCTAACTTTTCTCTTAGTGATACCCTTCTATTTTAGTGACACCCTTTTATGTAAACCTTCTACCTTAGATAACTGGTTAAGGTAAAAGGAAGAACATGTCTCATCTTTATATTTCTATACTAGCCTTAAAGTGAGAAGAGTTTGTGCATCAGGGATCTATTCCAGCTACCAACAATTTTCAAGTAACATTGAGATGCAATGTCAACTAACTTAAGGGAACTGCATATTGGTGGGAATCCCTTACATAAGAAGCTTTTTGTTGAATATTTATGTTTATATTAAGAAACAGAAAAATAACTGTAGAGAAACTGGGGAAAGATAACTGCTTTCCCACTTAAATGAACACATGATGCATGAGGACTTTGGACAATGATGCAATCAATCATCAATGGACATCTTGATTATTTGGTCAAATAAGAGTTGCACAGGAACTCTGACCAATGATACAATTGCGACCAAGAATATCCAGACATTCATATTCAGTATAATCTTTTCAAAGACATTTCGCCAGGAAGAAATAACATGTAACACAAACATTTCCTACTTCAAGTGATCCAAAGTAGGATCCAGTAAACATCATAGTAAACTAGTCATGACTCAGGATATCTAAAGTTAATTAAAAAAAAGGAGTGGTATGCCATATATAATTTGAAAGCAAAAAGAAACCAGGACATTTATTTTGTGATTCATAGAGGACTTGGGGAGGATTATTGAGAAATATGACCATGTGAAGATAAAATTAGTTTAAATGCTAACAGTTCTCAAGTTTCATTTTAGGACACCGGAATATCTTTGTAAAAGCTTATCTCCTCATAAAATATTACTTTTTTTCTTTCAAAAACAAATACTTCAATTTTGGGTGAAGACTTGTGTATGAGAATTTTTTAGCAATATGCAATGAGCACTTTTGAAATATTCTCTTACTTATCATACCAGGTCATAAAAGCCTATAAATTCATGCCTTATACTCATAACGCGGATACTCAATACAAGAAATATTTCAACTCTCGAAAAATACAATAAACATTTCATATTTCTCATCAAAAAAATACTCGTACTCAAATAACGAAATATTTGTGAGGAGAAGAGCTTCTGCAATATTATCTGATATTTCAATGTCCTGGACATAAGTTGAATGCTAGCCTTTAAAATAATTTTTATGCATACATAGTCTTCTCCGAATGATCCTCCCTATATCACCCAAAAAGTGTGCACTAGTTGAAGCTAAGTTGGCAAACCGAACTAAGGATTGGGATGAGGAACTAATAGCCTATAGGAGTTAACCTTTAACACTCTACACCATAGGCTCACCTTCAGGCAATCCAAAATTTATTACATTAATGCATTGGGACATTCATTTACACATGCTGCACTTTTAGTGGAAATAGTTAACTTTCAAATCTGAAACCAGTTCAACAAAATGCAAGTTGCTTCTGGCATATAATTCCTCTTGTTTCTTTAGTGGTGCATGTCTAGTAACAGTAAATCTTTGGTTACAATAATTGCAGGTACAAAGTCAACTAGAAAAGTTAAAATGATTAACTGCCAACTAGAATATTGAGATGGTTTTTACCCCTACGCACGTCCACGAGCACACACTTCGTACAGCCACTCTAAGTTTGTAGTTCACAGTGTTGAATTTATGAAGATTGGTAACAGTGTGCAGGTTTTGAGCAAAGAATTAAGTTCAGATTCTGTATGATGACTACAATATGGTAGCCATCCTTTCCAGTCTCAAATAAAAAATAATTTCAGATTAGATTCATATGATAAAATATGGCCTGACACGTATATTGTATAGGATGTGATTGAATCCTTATGTATTTATGGCCTTTGGAAATAGGAACTTGTGTTTTCAAGCAAGCATCTGGCAGCAGAATGCTCAGTGGAAATTGTTGTTAGAATACTAGAATCAAGGTGCTGGCCCATTCAGGGGGTGCAGATTTTATACTTAGGTACTTGAGTAGAAGGAAGCTTGGGAGAATACGTTATTAGGTAAGACGAGGATATTCAAGAGAAGACGATTCTGTGCAAGCCTGGATGTTAGACTTTGCATCAGACAACTTTGACGTCTTATTTTTGTTTTGTTACTATCTAGTTAAGTGTCAGTTTGTAGAATAATTGCATGACGACATTATTGGTAGAATTCAGAATATGCTAATAAAATCAAAACTTTTCTACTATCAATTAAAAAAAACTAGTGCCCTATGACAACAGAAAATCTGTGCATTCCATACGGTGTCATCAGAATGAATTAGTTAAATAATTGTGTGGTGATATTATCATTCCATTAAGTTGATATTGCCTGAAGTACTACTTACTCTTGATTTAGGACGAATCTGACAGAGTTGGCCAAGGTATGATCCTCTTCGAGCAAAGTGAATGTGGAGGCGCTAATATCTGACACAGAACCGTGCTCCATAATAAACTGTCCGTGCTACCTTCAGGGGAATCTAAGCCATCAGTTTCTTGATCCACTATATAAACACATTAATATGACAGAGGCCAGCCAACAATGACCGTGATTCCAGTTCATTTTTCTTCTCGAGTTATTAGTTGGATGAGATCATTAGAAACAAAAACACCAAAAGATTCCACATTTGGAAGAAGCAAAGGAAAAAAAATAGGACAAATCAACCTCTCTTAACATTTCTCAGACGGCCTCAACCACCGTCACGATTCCCATATGAAAGATATAAACTTGAACAGTTACAGGATCCAAAAAATATCAGAACCCTAAACCCTAGGAATTCAACCTACGGATACAGAAACATACAAAATAGAGGACATAACAATGAAGCCACGGTAGAACAAATTGCAGAATCGGCAGAAACAAAGAACAACTACGCAATCTTTTGGCAATAATGTAAACAAAATTTGACGGAAGAACGTAAAACGATCACAAGATTATCCCAAAAAAAATACCAAAAGAAAGCTATCAACATGTGAAAATAAAAATGAGAAAAAGACCAATTGCCGGTATCTGAACAGATGGACTGGGCTTCCGCCAAGAGTTCTGTTGAGAGACCCGATGGCAGCGGTCGATACTTTCGGAAACCATGATTCCGAGCGGCGAATCGAATCGAATCGAAACGAGGAGAAAGGTGGGAGGTCCAATGCTTACCTTCAAAAACTTTTACCAAAAGCTGAAACTGCGAGCCAGACAGCGACGGGCGAGAGAAGAAACGGGATCGAGAAGTGAATAAGAGCCGACAAGGGCTGGCGGCACCGGAGGCAGCGTGCGTCGACGGCGGCAGCGGTGGTCGCCGAGGTGGTAAGCGGAGCGTAAACCCCAGAAAGGTGAACCAGTTGAGGGTTTTAGACCGGGCCGTGTTCAATTCTTTCCTTCTACCTGTGCTTATTTATTTAATATTTGATTTGCATTATTTTATTTTTATTTTTATTTATTTTAATTAAAACAAAATATGCACAGGAGTTTGCATCATATTATAGGTTTTATTTTTACTTAAAACGAGCCCGAAGATAAAAATACAAATAAATAGAATAATCTCCAGAATAAGATTATGTGATTAAAGTTTTCTATTTTTAACCAAAAACTTTGAATCCTCCGATCACTTAACATGTATTTTTTTAGGAAAAATAGAGGTGCATAGTAGAGTGCTATGCAGTGCGGTGCAAAATCTCGATCATTGATTTTATATCAATGACCTAATTTTAGTCAACTCAACTAAAATTAGGAGCAGCTATTGAATCTTGACCATTAAAATTTGTTTGAATGGTTCAGATCTAATCCACACAACCACCCCTAAAAACTCTAGTTTAAAAGGGGGAAAAATTTTCTCTCTCCTCATGTTGTTGTCGCTTTCTCTTTGCTCCGCGCCGCTGTCGCTGGTGACCTCGCCCGTCGATCCTGCCCGCTCCGTTGTTGCTACCGCCATCTCCATTCAGGTCTCTCTCTCTCGCTTAGCATGTTCTGCATTTCATCTTCTCTTCAAGTCCCTATCTTGTAGGCGTTCGCACCTTTGCGGACGTCGATCGTGCCACTGTCGCCGTCGACCCCGCCCGTCAATCCCACCCATCGATCTTGTCCGCTCTGCTCTTTGTCGCCGCCATCTCCATTGAGGTCTCTCTCTATCTCTCGCTTAGCCTATTCTGTATTCCATCTTCTCTTCAGGTCCCTCTCTTGTCGGCGTCATAGCCTACTCCCCGCCTCTACCGACACCGACCCCGCCAACTCCACCGGCAGGTCCCTATGTGTATGTGTGTGTATACATGTGCCATGGGCAACATGCATGATTTATTTGAGTATTCAACTACAATTCCTTTGAGATTTGCTTTTTCTGTGCATTTCTGAACAATATGTTATACTCTGCTATAGAATGGCCTAGAAAGTATAGTTAGCCAGCTTGAAATTTATTTTGTGGTATGTATATTTGCTAGATTTTATGTTACTTTGACAATTAAAAGTACTTCTCATTTGTTTCACATATTGTAAATATGGTAGATCTATCTTGTTAGTGTTTCATGCCTATTTGTTTGTGTTGCTTCTGCATATGACCTCTTTATTGATCAATTGTTGCATAAGAAGTTACATCAATAAGAGAGACAAATTAATTAGGAACCTCTTAAAAACAGAATTTACATCAATAAGAGATACAAATTAATCATTTGTATCTATACCCATCAATATTAATTTTCATGTCATTGAAATATCTTGTCTCCTTTGTTTACACACACACACACACATGCGTGTGTATAACATATGTGCCATGCCTTAGCCTGCTAATGAGTTTTTTTACACTAGGAACACTTTAATTTTCTTTTAGATAAACAATTCAATCATGTTTGTCTCCGTCGTTCAGGAACAAACACTTCGGCAATATGAAGTTAATCTGTTATGTTATTTTTTTATGAAAATAATATGTATAATCTGTTGAGAGATATGATTAAATCCTTATTTTTCTTTATATGTTACTTTTTTAATTCAATCCTTATGTTATTTGTATAAACTGTTGGATTTTATGAAAAAAACGTAATCCTTATTTTTTATATTATTATGATAATTTTGGAGAGAGACACTTTAAATTATGACTCTGATGTTTAAATTATGACAATATTATAATTGATGATGTTTTCAGTGGCAGCATGCAAAATGTTGATAATATCGATATTTTTTTTAGAGGGAAGAAAATTTGGATAAAGAAATGCAAGTTGAAGATGTTATGGACATTGAAGTTGGAAAACCATTTGGTAGAATGTCATTTGACAATGATGAAGATGCATATAACTATTACAACTCGTATGCTAAATTAGTTGGATTTTCCATACGAAAGTTTTATAGTTATTAATCGAGAAAGACAAATGACATCGTTGGAAGAAAGTTTGTTTGTTGTAAAGAGGGACATAAGGATTTATATAGGAAAAAGGATCTCAGAAGATTTGTTAAGCGTAAAAGAGATGAGAGATTTGATTGCGAAGCTTACTTAAAGGTTGGAGTAAGAGATGATGACAACTGGGAGGTAAAATCATTCAACGAAGCTCACGCACAATTTTTAGCTTCTCCTTTGAAGGTATCAAATTTACGTTCTCACTCAAAACTATCAACCACTTCTGAGGATGCCATATCTTTGTTACATAATTCTGGCCTTGGTCCATCTGGTATATATCAAATTCTCAAGTATTCTGGTGAAACATCAATCACAACACAAACATGTGTGGACCATTTGAGAAAAATAAGAATTAATAATATCGGCAGCAAAGCAATGCTTGTGATTAATCATTTTTTAGATAGACAAAGCAAGGATGCAAGCTTCTTTTTCAGGATGGAAGTAGATGAAAATAGAGTTGCAAGAAGTATATTCTGGGTCGATAGTCGATCAATAGAAAGTTATATGATTTTTGGAGACGTAATATCTTTTGATACGACATATAGGACTAACAATTTGTCAATGTCGTTCGCACATTTTACTGGAATGAACCATCATATGCAATTAACATTGTTTGGTTGTGCCTTGTTAGCCGATGAAATAGAGGACACATTCATTTGGTTATTCCAAACATGGTTGGAGTGTATGCATAGAAAGTATACTACAATGATTATCACGGATCAAGACATTGCAATGGGAAATGCTATTAAAAAAGTCTTCCCAAACACGCGACATAGAAATTGTATTTGGCACATTCAAAGGAATGTTATGAATAATATTTGGGATTTGCATGCAAAGGATCATTTTAGTGAGGATTATTAGAAATGGATTGATGAATCCATGAGCATTCAAGAATTTGAAGATGGATGATCTCTCTTGAAACAAAAATATGACATTCCAAAGGGTCATTGGTTAGAAGTAATGTATCACAAATGACATCAATGGGTACCATTATATTTTAATAACATATTTTCTACTGACATGCGTACAATTCAAAGATTCCGAGAGCATAAACTCCTTTTTTGATTGTTTTTGTGATTTTGTGAATGCCAATACATAATTATCTGAGTTTATTTACCAATACGAGCATGCTCTTTGTTCACGGCGAGAGCTGATGAAAGGGAGGATTTTAAAACTTTGAATTATGCGGCTGTCCAAATTACAAGAAATGGATTATTGGAACATGTCGGTAGAATCTATACTCAAAAGGTATTTTCTATATTTGAAGAGGAGCATAAGAACTTCATTGATTGCTTGGAATAGAAAATTACTAAATATGAGCAAAAAATTGTATATTCGATGTATCGAAGGGGGACAGAAGATACAGGGCGAAACATTGTGGAATATAATAACTAACAATCTATCACAATTAAATGTCCTTGCAACAAGTTCGAGCGAGAGGGTAGTTTTTGCCAACATGTGAAACTATATAATTTAAGCCTTTTGTGCTCCATCGAAAGTCGTGCTTCGAAATCGTCCATCTTCTTCAATAATCCATTGATAACATTCTTAATATTGTGAAATAGATGAATCCAACCATAGAAAGTAGTTGCATGCTCCAATCCACTAAAAAATAAAAAAGAGACAATATTATTCATAACTTAATTGCAAAATTAAATGAAAAAAAAATATAGAAAAGGAAATTACACACCCCATAATTTCGGCATCCATAGAATCTACAACCAGGATTCGCCTCTGTCCAAGAAACCTTGATGACTACTTCAACTTGACATTCACATCTAAATAGCAATTGAAATAAGAAAATAACTATAATAAAAAAATTAAAATGATATCGATGTATAATATGACTACTTCACCTTGACATTGACATCTAAATAGCAATTTCTAAAGCTTGTACATAAACATTACAATGATAGAAAATATGTGTGTAACAATTTTTGAGTAACATGAAGTTCGGTTTCTTTGTACATAAGCATAATGAGTCATATCCTTCAAACATAAAGAAAATATGTGCTAGATAAAATATAACCTGTACTTAAAAACATGAACAAATGATAACTTGTAGAAGTATTAGAAAACATCAACAAATGATAATTGTCCTACAAGTGTAAAAAAAAAACATGATCAAATGATAATTGTGCAACCAAGAACATTATGATAAAGGAAACTATTACCTAAAGATATTATCAGTAACACTCATTTTGAGCCTAGAATTGACAATTGATCAAATGATAATTGTGCTCTGCAAAAGAACAAATCAGTAAATAAGAGACAAAAAATGATAAGAGAAAAAATATGAAGTTGAAAAAACAAATAAGTAAATAAGATAAAGAACAAATTTGACTCAGCACAAACTTGATAAGATAAAAAATTCTTGTAACAACCAGATGACTTGCTCCTCACTTTAATTTCCATCGATCAGAGCACGCACCCACCATGTTCCATGATTCGAGTAAAAATTCTTCTGCTTAGCACGCGCGCGCGCGCACACACACAGAGAGACAGTGGCATCACAAAACGAAGACGGAGAGGGCGGGGTCGGCGGTGTCACCGAGCAGAGATGGCAAGGGCGGGATCGGCGGCGTCACAAAACGGAGACTGCGAGGGCGGGGTTCGTGGCGTCACCGAGCAGAGATGGCGAGGGCGGGTTCGACGACGTCACAGAACGGAGGTGGCGAGGGCGGGGTCGGCGGTGTCACAGAGCGGAGATGGCGAGGGCGGGATCGACGACATCACCGAGTGGAGATGGCGAGGGCAGGGTCGACGACGTCACATATCGGAGACGATATCAATGGCGACAACAAAAGCGGGGCAACAGGGCAAACTAGAGAGAGATATCTGAGAGGGGTCGACGACGGAGTAGCGTGCAGCAACAGCGGAGCAAGAGGGTCGGCGGCGGCAACAAGGAGAAGGCGTTGAAGGAGATGACAAATATAGAAGGGAGGAGAGAGAAATTTTTCCCCCTTTTAAACTAGGGTTTTTTAAGAGTCGATGTGTGGATAAAATCTGAACCATTCAACAAACTTAACGGTTAAGATTGAATAGTTACTCCTCTATTTTAATTGAATAAAATATGTTGCTCCCCAGTTTTAGTTGAATAAAATCCGGCCATTGATATAGAATTCAATGGCCGAGATTTTGCACCGCAGAGTTAATATCCCCGTCGGCGTATAGGTTCCATCAAGGAAACTAGCACGTGGAACTTGCAAATTCCGAGTAACAGGGTGCATAGCACTCAGCTATGCACCCCCCATTAACCCTTTTTTTATCTTTTATACTTTTGAAATCAAAGTTGTTTGGTGTTTTTAGGATAATAAATATTAAAGTAAATATATATTGGGCCTCATCCAAGTCTGAAGCCCAACAATGCCACGTATTGTGAGCGTTTGTTTTAATAAATATCTGGTAGCATCGGGATGATCAAGTTAACATGCCCAAAATAATATGTTCAAATAAAAAAATGGTTAAACATCAAATAACTATAGTAATAACTAAAATACAAATATCAATATTTATAGGCCATTAATAGACTCGGTATTGGTGTGTAAATCTTGTTGAATAGATTTGACGATTTCATTCGATATAATGATCATGACTAGAGATGACTCATAGATAGAATTATATGGTTAGAAATGGAGTTAAATATGTACATGATGATAAGTGTGTACACTTTTTTTGGATAAAAGAAGGGGGCCTAAGCCAATATAAGTTAGTTACCTATGTTACCACCAAAATCCATAGATAGGAACATATGATATCAGGTGGACAGAAATTGAGCTTCGTGAAGCCTAAGGGGCTTTAGATAGCTCGAGAGGCAAGCCAGTCAGTGCTTCGATTGCCTTCTCTCCCAACCTGCTGGATATGGACTGAACAAGGGCAGTCCAATAGTGCAAAATGTCCTTTACAATATTGCAATTCCATGTTAGGGATGGATCGTGCATGATATAGCATCCACAGAGTCTACTTCCATAATTAAGTTTCTTACACCATGAAACCAAGCCAAGATTAACCCTGATTTGACTATCCATAGTTCTACTAGAAGAGGAGTTGGAATGTCAATGTTGTGCATGAAACCCGCTAGACATTAACCTTCGTCATCTCTTAGAACGCCTCCTGCTCCTACTAGACCTAGATCACCTTTTGCCGAGCCATCGATATTTAGTTTTGTCCATCCATTTGGTGGTTTGACCAATCACATGAAATGTCCAGACTAAATTCATTATGTAGTACATTATTCCAAGCCTCTACAAAATTGGATGCACATCTGAAGATGGAGAAATGCATTTCTGGTTGTCATACAAAATTAGGTTCAAATAATTTCGAGCAATGCCATTTCCAAATAAGCTAACATCCTGTATCGAAGATAATGTTCCATGGAACATTTGAAACTGAGTGCTTACTAACAAACAAATTTATCTTCAGCCATTTTTGGAGATCTTGTGTAAAAAAGGAGTTGTCGCAATTCCTATGTAAACAACGCCTCCAAATTTGATGAGATTGTGGGCAATCCCTAATAGCATGTATGCTCGTCTCAGATTCTTGTTCACATCTCATGCATATTGGGTTGGTACTTAGGATGTCGCTAATGAATGACCATGAGTGAGAGTCAAATATCTTGTCAAGGCCTACCTTGATCGCAACAAACCTCGGGTGTTTCTTTATTTTCCTCTTAGTATGAAGAAGCTCTTGAGCAACTATGATGTTATCTTTGATCTTTCTTCTCAGCACAATACCTGCTTAGTTGGGAGTTATCCATAAGGATAAAAGGGTTTTAATCTATTAAAAATGATCTTGATGACAATCTTGTAACTTACATTGCACAAGTTAATTGGTCTTAGTTGTCCTAATGTTTTTGGTTTAGGAACCTTTGGCAACAGGACAAGTAGAGCCCTATCAGATGGTCAATTGACAAGTTCCCAGCCATGACTTCTTTGGCCAAGTGAACAATTTGATCCTTGAGTATGTGCCAATTGTTTGGTAAAAAATGGCATGGAAGCCGTCGGGATCAAGAGTTTTGCGAGGACCCATGGGCTTGATTGCTATCCAAACTTCGTCTTCTATTACTGTTGTAGAGATATTTTCTAATACATCGATATTAACATCTGGGAAGAGTCAAGGATCTGGATTACTTGAGTTGGTGGCATGAACTTGTAGAAATCATGGAAATGATTGCGAGCAAGATTTTGCAGTTGGCTCCCTTCAACACACCAAGTTCCATTTGGAAGTTTAAGGCATTTCAATTCTAATTGATCATCTTTTGATGATTGCCTTATATGAAAATACTTTGTATTTCTATCTTCAAGTTTAATCCAATTGATATGAGCTTTCTGGAATCAAAAAATTTCCTCTTGTGAAAGTATTTCATGCAATTAACGATTCAGATCCTCTTTTAATTGCAAATGGAAGGTGTTAGGCTTTGATTCTAAAGCTTTTTGGATGTCATTGAGTATAGCCAATATCTTCTTTTTCCTATGAAAGATGATCCTAGATATTTCTTTATCCCACTTGATTACGATTTCTTTGAAATTCTCTAGGCTTGCATGGATGGGCTTGTTTCCATCAGCTTTGAAGAAGGTGTTTGAAACTAGGATGAGTGAGCCAAGCAACATGAAACCTGAAAGGGCGGTGTATATGTGAATGATGTTGGATGACGCATCACATCAAGTGCATATTTTTAGGTCCTTTTAAGTCATGATTCATATCGTTTCTACATCTTTTTGTGAAGCTCGAGTCTCATTTGTTTGCTAAGTTCCAATCTTTGTCAAGCATGCACCTTTATGAGTTTAACCTTGTCATTCTATACATTTAGGACATTTTGATGCTGCTTTGACCTTCTATTTTAGGAACTACAGAAAATGAGACTTCACACCCCTGCTGGGTACTGGATCACAGCCTTGAACGAGGAAATCGCTTGACGACAAAAGATGCCAAAGATGAAAAGGAATCTTCCATCTTATGATTTCCAGTACATAATAGACGAATCAGAAGGAAATAATTCATGTATGGACAGAAGGATACATGTCACATAGAGGCCACCAACATAAAAGGACCAAGTTAAGGCAAGAGAAAGGAGGAATCTCCAACACCTTTCTTCATATCGCTTACCAGCCATTCCACGTTCCACCATCGCCTGAAGGAGATCACCTACCATATTTGGGTGACGTCGCCGGAGAAGACGATGGACGGCATCTTACGCCTTTCTTTGATCGGTAGCATGAAGAACAATGAGAATCTCTGAACATTACTCCCTTTGTTTTTCGATGAACATGTTTTGTAACTAATAAGATAATCTAGAGTTAGCAGTAGGAGATGATGGATTTGGATTTCTATCTTGGTTTCTGAATTTGCTTGAACTATTTATGGTTTTTGTATTTTATGAACTCAACTTTCGATTTCATTACTGAATCGATTATAGTGAAGAGTTTCAGCTTTCTCGAGATTGGATGTGATTGATCCTCGATTCAATCTTCATTCTTGATACTTCTATTCTTCATCGAACGATACGTCCTTGACCAGAGGCATTCGAAGGTAGGAGGTTGCGGTATTTCTATATCTAGTGAACTGTGTTTGAGTCACAGTCACTGGCGGTTTCACACCCTTGCAACCGCAAGGAACCTTTCTTACTATCCTTAGTGTTTAGGGCGTTGGAGGACTGACCATCCCATTCACCTACACATAGTTGTATGGCGCGCTCCATCACTGGGACTGCAGCCCTGTAATGCATGAACTATATGCCAAAAGACCCTCAATTCTGTAGCAACCATTCGACTATCCTAGATAGGTTCCGAAACTTCTTCACAATTTTGGCCGCATGACTACAGGGGGAGAGTTATTTAGATCTCTTGAAAATGACTTCATGATTCCTCTCTTCACCGAAACCAGATTTAGTATTTTAAACCTTATGTATTAGTGTTGATCCAATCCGCCATCTTCGAAATCTGCTAGCTCTAGAGTTCCTTCACACCTCTGTTGTTATCTTTTCTGCATAGTCGTAATTTATAGTTATCTTATCTTATTTCTGCAAATCATATTAAAAACCCATAAAAATTAAAAAAATATGTATTTATGTTTAGTAGTCTAGATCTCTGTTACATTTACACCATTGATATTGCTAATTTTGGTTTGTGTTTAGATTGGATGTTATTTTCGGAGCATCACTTTCGCCTCCCTATGGATTTGATACTCTACGTACTGCACATGATGTTTTGTATACTTGCATAATATGTTGTGTTGTCTAGGACTTTTTCAAACATGATCCCGACTATTGAGATTCATAGTCTTGCATTTACGTCGTCACAATCCTACTCTTAGGCTGTGCTAACCCGATTCTGAATATCACACTAGACACACACACACACACACATCCGTCTATTGAAACTTGAAAAGGCGGTGTATATGTGAATGATATTGGACCTTTGAAATCAACTAATATGGGAGGACCTTCACTATTGCCTCCGAAAAAAATGTCTACCAACTAGCATTTGCCACAACTCAATCTAATCTCTTATGCACTCTGTCATAATTGTCTTTTTGACCCCCTCTCCACTTAAACCAGGGTCCTAAACTTCCTAGATCAATAAGACCACAACTATCCTATTGATGTTGGAATAGAAAGCCATATGATGGATCATACTTAGCACTGCCACTTTTCTCTTTAACACCTGTAAGTCCCCGGCAAGAACCCAAGGTTCATGGTTAGAATTTGCAAACTTGTTTAGATCTTGCCATAGGCGAAGACAAGTGTTTAAATTTGGGTGACTATATACTAAAGAAATCCAAGATACATACCTCACTAAAGAAATCCAAGATACAGACCTCTGCCCCCAACTATCTCGAAGCGTAATATGTTGAGACCCAAATATGGTATTATTAATTGAGACTTTTTTATCCTTCCAAAAGCACCAAATACCACATGATAAGCTAATGTCGTCTAATTTGACATGCTTATAATCCTTGAAGCTTCTAATAACCTGATTAGCTCTTGCACCACTAAAACGAGGCTCAAGAATGGCAAAAATGTCTGGTTGCTCAAGACTAAGATATTCCTTTGTGACTCTTTGATGTATGGTGTCTAGTATTCAATCTAAATCATATTCATGTCAAGATATGCAAGTAAGGTTATGATAATGTATATGCTGAGTAGTGATTGACAACAAACTATAAGTTTTAAAATCTTAAATAACACAACAATGCTGCAAATGCACAATGAACGATTATAGTACTTCAGATATAAAGTCTACAAAGAAGCTAAAGAAATTATAGAGATTAATTACTCTAATCTAATCTAACAACTAATCCTAGAGAGAACATATCAAAATTGACTAAAAAGATAAAATATCAACTAGCTAATAATTTATAGTTTTCAAGAGTTTATATAAATGAAACAAGTAGTAATCACAACTAGGAAGAATCAAGAATGTAATGATATAAGAAACTCTAAAGTTAGCAATGCTCCGAAAATGTTTGGATTTGAATCATCATTATCGTAGGGTCTATATATTACAACAGATTCTAATGAAGAGATGAATCGTTGACTCCTTTTTGAAGGAACCTTAATCCTTATCTCTTGGTTGTTCAATGTCGAAGATCAAGAGAAAGGCCCAAAACTTACCTAAGTTGGATCTAACGGCTACCCCAGGTTGAGGGTCTCTCGACATACAACCCATACATCACATGTCTGCAAAATTGATGATGAGTTGTGATATCGGATTGTTGAATCTAAGATCTCGAGAGTGTTTTGATGATCATAAATTTGTAAGTGAACTTAGTCTATACTGATGAACTTGTTGAGCTGAATTCTGTTACAGGATATTGTTCAAGTTCAGAGTTGATAGGTCGACCTAAGTTGAAGGAATGGATGATATGTGCACACGTAAGATATATCAGAAGAACTACATGTGTGCAGTGGTTGTCACAAACATATGAAGTGGTCGACCAACATTAAGGAAGAATACATGTGAAGAGGAGCAGAAGCA
>LTAE01008226.1:0-17365 GCA_001647135.1 Pontederia paniculata | reverse complement strand
TCGTGGTAGAATAGAGTTATTGAATTGTGAATTTCTGATTTCCCTGTGGATTCGACCCTAAAATACTACAAGGATAACCGTATACTTGAGGTTGGAGTTGTGTGTTTAGGTTTATTTTTAAAACTTGTTGATATCCTATTTTTCTGTGAAGGTGCCCCCAGGTCCAGAAAACCTGGTACCACCTTTATTTTGACACACACGATTTGCACTCATCATGATTCCTTTCCTTAATTGTCTAGGCTGTTAAAATCTCCAATAACCTCCTTAGTTGATCGTGCTTTGACTTTTGAATTATGAACCCTTGAATTGTGATTGCATTCCTTCAATCCGCCTTCTTCCCTTAGTTTGTCCGCAATATTTTTTTCATAATTGGGGCCGGCTTGATTAGGAAACTTTCTTTGCCTCTTGATTGTAGGGATATCCTTCATCAATGTTGTGAATTGAATTTGAATTTGAAGGGCCCGATCCTAACTTGCCTATTCTGCATTATTAGCTCCAAAATTGCACAAAAATCCCACTTTAATAGCAATATGCAATATTTCCTAAAAATGGGTAGGTCAAATATAGATATGTTGCAATTTGGTAAAAAGGTGGCAAGAAGGTCTCAAGTTGGCATGCAAAACACGATAATAGATGACATAAATGAAGGGCAAAAAGTGGTATTTCTAGTCACTCATCAACTACTGCAAGCTTGAATCTTTTCTTGTCCTCAAGCAAAACTAGGAAATTTAAGAAAAATCACACTAGAGAATAAACCTATTAACAAACGAGTCCAATTGCACATCACACCCAACAACATTTAAAGTGTGTTCTTAATGAATTATCCTTTATCTTTTAGATTACTGAAGATCGAGCCTATACATTACTATACTCATGAGATCCTTAACAACTTGCCACAACCACCTTTTAGAGCTAAGAATTCATCACTAAAATTAACAAGCTCAAAAACTCCTATTTCCCTTACAGTGTAACAAGCCCTAAGTGTTCAACATTTTTCTTCCCTCATCTTGAATAGGATGTATCAAAATGCTCAGAAAATAAATATCACAATGTCACAATTAAATTGTACAATACCTTCGGAGGGTGTGACAAGGTATAGGCATTAGGTCACACTAGTGAACTCTAAAGCTGATTTTGCTTCGGGCGCTCAATGGGGTTCAACTAACCCTCTTTTTTTATTTGTGGGGTTAGACTCACCCTGTTTTTACTATAGGGTTCAACTAACCCTCTTGATCACTTAGGCTTAGATGTTTTACAATCGTTACAAGTGGTGTTACAAGCTAGGTGGTGACGCTAGTTGTGACGAAGATTGTGATGCAAAAATTAACTTCGATTTTCACACATGGAGAGTTTTCTCACTCATATTCTTACTCTTGATCTACCTTGTGGAAAAGTAGGAGGATTGGACTGTTACTTGTATAGTCAAATTCAAAGATCTAAGGGTTGTTGTGGTAAGTGTCAAGTTTTTGCCTGAACTTTGATCCAAAAATAAGGTGTTAGAAGTGTTTGTGTTTCATAAAGGGATGCTAGGTGATTTTACAAGGGACAGAAATGCAAGTAGGTTACATATCTCTAATTCTCCCTAAACAATGCTAGAAGAAACAAACAAGGGGAATTTCAAAGTGGTTAGAGAAGATACATGTTAAGAGTTAGGGGTTAGTGATAGCAACAGAAAGAAGTCATTTTATATCATTCATATCTTGAGGTTACATGTGTCGGCTTTCACAGTCTTACCTTTGTGCTTCCAAAATTTTCTGAACCTAGAAAGTGCAAAATATCTCAAGAAAACAAAAGAGAACAAAAGAAAAAAATTCAAGAAAATTGAAAAATACATCAAAATACACCTATAAAAGTGGAGAGAAGTGATATGGTGCCCTAGTGCAAGCTTATCCAAAACATTGTCCATAGTGTTGGAACAAGAGGCAGGGTCGATCTCCTTCAGTCGGAGTTGAAGTCGAAGTCGTCAACTTCTTTCGCCGCAGGTGCTGCTTCCACCAGCTTCCTCAGCTCGGTCACCTCTTGCTCTATCTTGGCTTGTGATGCTTGGATCTTCGCGTTCTGCACAATAAGCGTCTGTACAAGGACAAGGAGCTCTCGAATGTCTTCAGTGGAAGATGTTGGGGCTGATGCTTGAGAAGCTGAGCTATTTGCGAACTTCTTCTTTCGCAGAGTTTTGGTGGTGACGCTGCCAGTGACACCGGTGGTAATAGGGTCGGTAGTAGTAGATGCCTTCATCTTCTTCTTCATCTTTGGTACGGGCATAGCATCACAGTGGCGTCATTGTTCTCAGCATCCAACTGGATCAATCAGTTCTGCCCTTTCATAATACACATTTTTGCAGGGTAGGGGAGGAGGAGCATGTTGTCGGTGTGGTCGGAGCAGAGGTAGAGACCATCGTCCTTTTGGTAGAGAAACTTCATGTGGACGAGGTTCAAAATGTCGATATAGCTGCTTCCCTTTGTCGGTCGGAGTCCCTCGAGGCTGAGTCCGAGGCTTTTGGCGATGGAGGTGATGATTTCGGTGATGCATATGGTCAGTGGTGCTCGAAGATAATTTGACCAAGTGGTCCAGGAGAAGGACGCCAAGATTGATCTGCACTCCTTTGATCATCCCCCACAGGATGAACAACTCAGACTCACGGACCTTAGATTCGGAATTGGTCCTGCCAAAGATAGTGTTACAAAGAACCCTTTGTACATACCTAAAAATTGGGTTCTGAATGGAGACCGACTTTTGTCTTCTTAAAGTCGACACTCTTCTTGCGGTGAGCCACTCCCAGACCTCTCGGCGCTTGAAGTATTTCGGTGGTGATCGGAGGCCGACGGTTGGAAGGCTAAGTGCTGTATTGAAATCTCGAAGGGTCAACATGAAGTTGGAGCCGGAAGTGGAAAGTCATCGCAGTCGGGTTGCTTCTCAACCCGCAACGCACTTAGGAATTTGATGGTGAGACGTGGATAACTTGGCTAGTTGCTGAAGAAAAAATTGATCGCGCCGATGTGGCTCATGCAGTAATCCACATCTTCCAGGATACCGAGCTCGAAGAGCGTCATGTTGTGGAGAAAATGGGTAGCCTGGAATTCCAACTTCTTGATCTTTCGAAAGTTCTGCTCGTGCTGGGCGGTGAGGAGCACGACTTGACTCGCTTGAGCCATAGTTGGAGAATGAGGGGCTTTCCTTTCGTCCTCCGGAGTATGCGTCGAAGGAAGAGTAGAGTCGGAAGAGTTGGTAATAACGGTGTAAATTATGAGGGTGGTGATGGTGTTGGTGTGTGCCCTATGGGTGATGAAGGTGGTGATGGCTGCTCTAAGGGTGGTGAAGGTTGTGATGTCTTCTGTAGGGGTGGTGAAGTTTGTGGGGTCTTCTATAGAGGTGGTGAAGGTTGTGATAGTTGTGTGGGTGGAGGTGGTACTGGTGAAGCACAAGTAGTTGACGACCTGGTTGAAGGGATTGGTGGTGAGAGGGCAATGGCTAATGGTGATGGTGGTGGTCTTGATGGTGAAGGTACGGGTGGAAGGGAATGAGATGGAGGTGGAAGTGTCGGAGAGGGCGGACGCGATGGTTGTGGCAACTCCAGGGGCGTCTAGAATCTGGCCTCTGGGGAGGCTTCTTTTGTCTTCTCCTTTGGTGGTGATGAGTTAAGATCATAGGACGGGGCAAGGAACCAAGGCAATGGATCTCCTTTATCTTCTCGACCTCTAGTGTTGTTGTCGCCGGCACAACTTCAGTGGATGTGGTCATCACCTACGGCGACTCGATGCTAGGTGGTATCGGTTGTGATGACTCGCCCTTTTCTTGAGGCTTCAGGGTCTTCACCTCTCGTAAGATGAGGGAGATGTTATCATCCTCGATCTCTTCTTTCGTCCAGTCAATGATGTGAGGCTTGTCGATGCTAGGACGAGAGATGACCTTCTTCATGATCTTCTTTTGCTTGTTATCCATCCCTTGTTTCTTCTTCTGGCTGCGTATGGACACCATCTTGTCAGGGATTAACAAGTCGCGAACATTAAGAGAAGAACGAAATCGTGTGGTTCTTATCATGGTGAAACAAGGAGCAAGGGCGAGGAGTTTGGGATTAGGGGGCAAGGAAAGGTGGGTTTAGGGTTTTGCGTGGGGCGTTTATATATGCAAAGTCGGTTGGAAAGGTGGTGATGAGGGTGGTTGGAATGAATGGTGGTGATAATTTCGATTGTGATGAAAGGCAGTGATTAGAGTGTGAAAAGAGCCATTTGTGCGTTGATCTCTGTGCGAACGAGGCGGCTGTGATGATGGCTTGTGTAGCTGTATGTGAAATCTGTTTAAATTTGAAAATCGTCGAGTTCCAAGATGATTGCAATTTCGCGTTTGAGTGAGGTTTTAACAGCTGGATGAGTTGCTTCTGCTAACACGCCATCGCAAGTTTTCTTCTTGGAGCAAGTATTTGAATATCTGGTTCTGAACTAACTCAATCGACTATCATACTCACCACAAGTGCTGCATTACTACCGACTCCTGACTAATTCGTTACTTGTAGCCTGCACAAAACACGGACTCGAAAAAAAATGTATCAGTAATGACTTACCACCACAAGCTTACGGGTTGATGTGCATCATAAATTTGTTGGCTTTTGTATGTGATACCTCAGAACTATACCTTCAATCCTAGGACCTATAATAGAAAAAGGAAAAGGTAAAATGAAACCCTGAGTTTTCTCCGAGTTAGCGCCCTAGTTATAGTCCTTGGCTGGACTTCGTTGAAATCTCAGTCTAGTCAAGTTGTATCACAAGCGGATCCATCAGGTGGTGACATTCCACTAGTGATGTGTCTTCTCCTTCATGGTATAGCTTAACCCTATGCCCGTTGATTGTGAATGTTTTTCCATTGGGAGTGGCAAACTCTAGGACTCTATAGCTGAATACCTTGGTCACCATGAATGGACCTGACTATTGGATCTTAAGCTTTCCCGAGAATAATTTGAAATGGGGGTTGAATAGAAGTACTTGATCTCCTTCTTTGAATTGCTTCTTCAGAATCTTCTTGTCATGCCAAGCCTTGGTGCGCTCTTTGTAAATTCGCGAGTTCCCATATGCATCAAGGCGCAATTCTTCTACCTCGGCGAGGTATAACATCCTTGCTTCTCCCGCGGTCTTTATGTCTAGGTTAAGCTCCTTGATGGCCCAATACGTCTTATGCTGCAATTCAATAGGAAAGTGACATTATTTCCCATAGACCAGTCGATAAGGAGTTTTACCTAATGGTGTTTTGTAGTATGCCCATAGTGCTTCATCAAGTCGGTTGCTTTAATCTTTTCGTGATTTTGTAACCACCTTTTCAAAGATGGTCTTATTTTACCGATTGGATACCTCGACTTTCCCACTCATCTGTGGGTGATAAGGAGTTGCGACCTTGTGCAAGATACCATACTTGTAGAATAAATTCTCTAGTGACCTCTCCAAGAAGTGCTTCCCTCCATCGTTGATGATGGCTTTAGAAATTCCGGATCTGGGGAAGATTACTTTGTTGAAGAGTCTCTACACAGTTTTAGAGTCACAAGAATCAGTAGGAAGGGCTTCGACCCATTTAGAAACGTAGTCGACAAGGATATATTTGCATCGCTCTGAGTTAGGGAATGGACCCATGTAGTCGATCCCCCACACATCAAATGGCTCCACTTCGAGAATGCCCTTGAGTGTCATCTCATGCCTTTTGGATATGTTACCGCTCCTTTGACAGTTGTTGCATGAAGTAATATACTTGTAGACATCTCTGAATAATGAAGGCCAATAGAAGCCTGCACGAAGAAGTTTGGTAGTTGTCCTTTGCGCGCCACCATGGCCACCATAAGGGGATTAGTGATAGTGCTTAATTACTTCCTAGGTGTCTTCTTCAAGGATATACATCTTCGGAATAGGACTTCCACACATTTCTTGAATAACAAACGGTCATCCCAATAGTAATGCCTGAGTTTAGAAAAGAAGCATTTTCTTTGTTGATGACTCATCTCGGGTGGTAGTACTCTAGCTACTAAGACGTTACCGATGTCAGCGAACTATGGAAGATTTGGATTCAATAAAGCATATAAGTTCTCGTCAGGAAAGTCATCACAAATGGGTCGTGATAGCGCTTGTGACACCGTTGTGACAGCGTTGGTGACGGGGGTTGTAACAGCAGTTGTGACACTACTAGTGGCTCTGGTTGTGATAGTAGCCTTCGAAAGTCAATACACTATGGAAGATTTGGATTCAATAAAGCATATAAGTTCTCGTCAGGAAAGTCATCACAAATGGGTCGTGATAGCGCTTGTGACATCGCTTGTGACAGCTTTGGTGACGGGGGTTGTAATGGCAGTTGTGACACTACTGGTGACTCTGGTTGTGACAACAGCCTTCAAAAGTCAATAAACATCCTCCAGCCTATGACAATCCTAGAGGGGGTCAATTCTCCTTTTTCATTAGGCACCACAGTGATGCCTCTTTTCTTAGGGACAACTTGAACAACACTAAACTAGTTACTATCAGAAATGGGATAAATGACTCTTGTATCTAGCAATTTAATAACTTCATATTTGACTACATCTTTCATATTAGGATTCAGTCATCTTTGTCCTTCAATGGAAGGTTTAGAGGCTTCCTCCATGGGAATTTTGTGCATACAAATGTCAGGATTGATACCCCTGATGTCAACCAAAGAGTATCCAATAGCTTTTCTATGGGTCCTGAGAACATCTAACAATTGACGTGTTTGATCAAGATATAGAGCAGAACTAACAATGATAGGATAAGTAGACTCAGGGCCTAGGAATTCATACCTCAAGGTAGAAGGAAGTACCTTCAATTCTACATTTGGCGATTTTCTGTCATCATGGACAGGTTGTGACGCAGGTGGTAATGCTATTGGTAACGCCGATTATGACACCACTTGTAACAAATTTTCAACTTTATGTCTTTTAGGTTCCTCCTTGTCATTTAAGATCTTCTAATAAGCTTTGACATCTGGATCTTGGGATTCTTCTTTATGGTTGACTAAACAATTCAGCAGAGGGTCGGTCTGATGCATAACACCCAACATTTGTTCAACAGCCTCTTGAACAACTTCAGTAGAGAAATCAACGTCTCGTTCAAAATCAGGACATTTCAACACCTTGTTCATATTAAACTTGATTTTGTCTTCGCTGATATTGAAACATAGCTTTCCATTCTTCACATTGATTACTTCTCCGGCAGTAGCAAGGAATGGACGACCTAGAATAAGTGGCGTGATATTGTCTTCATCCATGTGCAGAACAACAAAGTTGGCAGGAATATAGAATTTTCCGACGTGGATCGACACATCTTCAAGGATACCCTCAGGATGTTTGACTGATTGATCAGCCAATTGTAGAATCATGCTTGTAGGCATCATCTCGTAGGATCTCAACTTCTTAGATAAAGATAGTGGAATGACGCTGACGCTAGCTCCTAGGTCACATAGTGCTCGGTTGACCTTCAGGCATCCGATCTCGCAGGTGGAGAAACTCCCAGGGTCCTTCAACTTCGGTGGAAGTCGATTTAGAATGGCAGTGCTTGCTCCTTCAACTAAAGCAATCGTCTCTTGAACATCAATCCTTCTCTTTTTTGAAAGGATATCTTTTAAAAATTTCACCTACGTCGGCATCTGCTGGATCACCACTACAAATGGAATGTTCACATCAAGCTTTTTGAGAACTTCAAGGAACCTGGTGAATTGTTGATCCTTCTAAGCCTGTGCCAAGCGCTGAGGGAAAGGTACTACTGGTTGGTATCAGTTGTGATGCTCACCCCTCGTAGGATCACTTGGCACCAAGAGGAGGGGTGAATTGGTGTGAAATCATTTATCACCTGTCTTTCTCATGGCTCAAATAATATGTTAGTAATTTCCATTAGTTTGTTATCATCAATATTATGGGTTTATCATTTGAGTCCAACAATCTCTCCCTTTTTGATGATGACAAACTAGTGGATGTTGAGGAGAAAAATCAAATTTATCAAAATTGAAATATGCTCCCCATGTCCTTCTGCACCTCCTTAATTTTATCATTTTTACCTCATTCACATAATGGTAAAATCTCTTGAGCATTATTTCTTTTTATCATGAAGGAGGCATAATTGAAAATTTGAAAAATTTGAACAACAACATAAATGTCATATCAAATAGATGATAAGTGATACAATGACACAATCCAAGATAAGTAATGGACAAGTCTCATTGACAATTCCAAAAGCAACATACATAGGTCATAAAGGCGACATCCAAGACAATAACATAAACATAAGCCTTATAGGCAACATCCAAGATAATAACATAACATAAGCCTGTTGAATCTAGGATCCCGAGATTATTTTGGTGATCACAAATTTTTGAGGGAATTTAGTCTGGACTAATGAGCTTGTTGAACTGATTTTTGAAAGACAGGATTTCAAGTTCAGAGCATGATAGGTCAACCGAAGTTAAAGAACAGACGACCTATGCACATAGAAAATATATCAAAAGAATCCTATGTGTGCAGTGGTCATCCTAAGCATTTGAAGTGGCCGGCCAGTGTTAAAGACAAAGATCTAAGAAGTGGAGTCAAAGACTGAATGATCGACCAAAGATATTGACAGGACGACCAAAGACAAAGGCTGAACAGGAGAGGTCGCCCGATGAAGAAAAGTGGACGACTGATGGTTTCATACCTATAGTAAAGAGGATGGAGATGGGTGGTCCAAGGAGAAGTGGACGCCCGGTGAGGAGACAGCCAAAGAGGTGCTTTGGCTGAAGGAAGGAGAGGTTGTCCGATGTTGAAGAAAGGATGACTAAAGAACTGAGGATGGAGACAATGGACGTCCAAAGGTTTCAGAGTGAAGACAGTGGACAACTGGGAGATTGCCAAGACTGAAGTGGATGTCCAAAGGCTCATGTGTTGAAGCAACGGACGACCTAAGCTAATGACAGGATTAAGATCGATCGATCGAAGATGGAGTGCAGACGACCTATAGATTTCAGATAAAGACAAAGATCGTCCATAGTACTTGGTGAGAAGAGAAGTGGACGTCCAATAGTTTGTCAGATCTGAGATAAGGTGAAGATCGGATGACCGATGAAGAGATAGAGGTCGTCCGAGGGCTGAAGAGACAAAGCAGTGGTCGACCAGGTTATCTGACAGGAGAAGAGTGGACGTCCAAGGAATCTGACGAGTTGTCTGAGGACGTTCGAAGAATGTCAGGAAGAGGAAAGGACGTCCAGATATTTCAATGGAAATGGGCGGGCATCCAAAGGTTGTCAAAAGAAGATTTGGCGGACGTCCGAGGATCTCAGTGGGAAGTGAGCGGACGGCCAAAGTACTGATTGGAGAAGAAGCGAACGTCCGAGGATCTCAGTGTTGAATGAGCGGACGCTCAAATTTCCAGAGGAAGAGGGAGTGGATGCCCGAAGGATTCAGGGAGAATCAGCGGACGACCATAGAGGTGTCAGGGTAATTGGCACGAGTCAAGTCTATCGATCAAAGATGAAGAACAAGCGACTGAAGGATCTTGACAGGGACCTTCAACTCCAGAAGTGGACGTCCGGGTGATTGAGGTGCAATCGACGGGCGACCAGAGAGGTTGAAGGAGATGGTGCAATGTCACGGCCGCAAGAGCAGCGGGCGACCGAAGGAGCTTGAAAAGTATCTTCAACTCCAGGAGTGGACGTCCGAGAAAGATTGGGTGCAATCAGCGGACGACCAGAGATGTTGAAGGTGGAGGTGCAAAGTCAAGTCGGTTGACAGCAGGAGCAGCGGGTGACCGAAGGAGCTTGACAGGTGTCTTCAACTCCAGAAGTGGACATCCGAGGAGATTGGTGTGCAATCAGCGGACGACCAGAGCAGTTGAAGATGGTGGAACAAGGTCAAGATCGATTGGCCAAAGGATTGGCGGACGATCGAAGGAGCTTGACAGATGGCTTCACTCGAGAGTGGATGTCCGAGGTGATTGGGGTGCAATCAGCGAATGACTAGAGATGAGTGGAAGCTGGAGGAGGTCAAGATCGGTCAACCGAAGATGAAGCACGGGCGATCGAAGGAGCTTGATCGAAGTCTTCAACCGAAGAGTGGATGCCCGAGAAGATTGAGGTGCAGTAGCGGACGACCAAAGATGGGTTGAAGATTTGGACTCAAGTCAAGATCGATCGGCCAAAGTTTGGCGGACGACTGAAGGAGCTTGAGTGAGGGACAAAGGCTTCAAACTTTGAACTGCAGACGTTTGAGGATGAGCGGTGGGCGATCGAAGCACCAGACGGCAGTTCAAGTGACGACTTCACCAGAGCAGCGGTCGAATGAGGCAGGAGCACTGGGACGACCGAGGGATAGGTGAAGGGTACTATACTTGCATTAACGACTAGTTTTCTGAGTGAGAGAATTAGGTCATTAGTGCAGAGTATATATTGTAATCCCAAGAGTCTTGGGAAATAACTTTGGCAAATTAGCTAGTGAGAGCTTGAGCGAAAAAAGCCTTAGTTCCCCTTTTGCGATTCGAGTGAAGAATCCAGGATAGAAGGGAGTGAGAGTTCATGAGCGAACTGTAAGAGGTTATCTCCTTGTCCTCTAGAGAAGAAAGAAGAAGTTGTAAGGGAGCCTTCGCCCTTGAAGGAGTTTAGTGATCTCCGGAGGTCTCGAGTTCGAGCAGACCGGAGCGGGGATGTAGGCCGAACCTCGTCAACAAACCTTGTGTTTGATTCCTTGTTTGTTTTCTCTGCTCTTCTCTTCTACTTGTTTATATTTGCATTTGTATGCTTCCGCTAATATAACTAACCCATTCTAGCAAACGTAAAAAAAGTTTTAAAAAACCAATTAACCCCCCCCCCCCCCCCCCTAGTGCCATCCAGATCCTACAAAGCCATATAGGCAACATCCAAGATAATAACATAAAAATACATCAACATCCAAACACATAGTCTTCTCCCCGTTTCGTCATCAACAAAAAGAAACCCAACTACATCCCCCCGGAAGTATCAAACCCAATGTGACGAAAATAAGCAGCAAGATCCGCCCGCATCCCCGCAACATCCTCGCAAATCCCGGCTACATCCTCCCAAAGGTTCCTCTGCTCATCCTAAATGCCCATGATGTCCTCGTGAATCTCTCCCTGTCCAACTAAAGAGCCTCTAGGCGCTGACCAAGGAAATCTGAATCATGCGTATAAGAGCCATGCCAGTCATCATCTTGAGACTCCGGAATGTCAGCGATAGGTGGTGCATCCTCATCCATGGCTATAGCCGCGCCCTCAGCAGGAGTCTCATCACCGTGGGAACATCCTCACAAATCTCAGTAGCACCTCCCTTAGCAGGTCCGTCCTCCTCATCCTCAGAACAAGCAGCATCTCCATCAAGCCAGTCATCATTGTGAAGGCGCAACTTCTTCTTGTGGAGAGTGATACGATCAATGATATCATAACGAGAAAAGGGTAATGGCTCAAAAGTGGAAGGAACGACAATGTGTTTGTTCATGGAGGAACGAGTAATGATCTGACCAAAGTAGAGATCCACATTATGACCATGGCCACCAATGACTTGCTCATGTGCATTGGCCATGGTGTGAATAATAAAGCAGCCAAGATTGACATGAGTACTGTCACCCTGAATGAGACAATACATGAGATAGACATCGAAGAGATATAAGTCAGTAAAGTGACCATGGCAAGGAACTAAGATATGACTGATGATGTGATGAACAATCTTCATGGTCGGACTCAGACATTTATGACTCAACTTGGCTTGGAAACGTCGGACCCGACCCTCAAAGACAACCTCAAGTGCATGAGCCATGGGGATATCCTCCTCAGGCCAACCATAAGAAGCGAAAGTGCTTGTGAAGAAATAAGAAATATTGAGCATTTCACACAATTTTTGAGGGGTGAGTCGAATGAATTTGCCTAAGAGGCGACTTCTAATCTCACCCTTACTTGAATCATAGGTCATATTGGCATAAAATAAGCGAACAAGATCTGGATAAATAGGTTCATGTGTGTCTATAAGATTATGCCAATGGATAATAAGAAAGAGGCTTTTCACATCGGGAAGAGCAAGAGGCATAAAGCTAAAAGATTCGGCTACTGCTCGGTGAATTGGTGTGAAATTGTTTAAAGCAAAAGTAGATTATCCCTAGGAAAATTTATGAGAAAAGAGCGAGAAAGGATATGCATACACTAGAAGAGGATTTGTTGACAAGGTTCGGCCCAACACCTTGGCTTACGTCCCCGCTCCGACTTCTCACGCCTTGAGAACTTCAGAGTTCCACTATCAACTCTTCTTTCCTAATAGGGAGAAGAACCCTTTTACAACACTAGTCCTTTCTCCACTCTAGAGGTAAGATCACACCTCTCTTCACAATGAGCTTTCTCTCAAGATTACAAAAAAGGCTTCTCTCTCAATCTCTCTTACAATATGAACTCACTTTGAGAATAAGAGAAGGGGAGAAGAGAATTTGCAAGTTTTTGCTCACGAATGCTCTTTGGATGCTCTTTTGTATATGCAAGGTGAAATACTCTGTTAATCTTCTGTAGAAACTTCCGAAGATGACTTATATAGCTTTTGGACTTCAATATGGTTGTTGCACTTCTTTTTCCACTTGATTTGACCATTAAAATATAGTTGTTAGACTCATCAGATGAGGGCCGGTCGAACCTGACGTCAGGTCGGTCGACCGACTCATCAGCAAAAAACTAGTCGTTGTGTTTGTCTACTGGAGTGCATCTAGTTCGACCGACTTCCCAAGTTGTCGACCGACTTCAAGCACTTCTTCAACCGACCTTCGTGGGTTCGACCGACTTCATGAATGCATCAACTGACCTTCGATTCTGGAGTGTATTTGGTTCGATCGACTTCCTATGGGTTTGACCAACTTCCCATTTGACTTCAACCGACTTGCTTCAAGTTCAACCGAGTTGATAAAACACTTCATCCGACTTATGATATTTAGTTAGAAGCTCATCCAGAAGATCCTTTTCATATTGTTGAACGTATCACCTGTCTTTTTCATGGCTAAAATAATATATTAGTAATTTCCATTAGTTTGTTATCATCAAAATTATGGGTTTATCATTTGAGTCCAACAACCCTGGGTTGATCTTTCAGTGTAGCATCATCACAAGCGGTATCACCAGTGGGTGGAGGTGATGGTTGTGCTACCGGTTGTGACGCCAAGTGGTGACGATCATCTTGACTTGGTGAAAATTTTCTTGTAGGTATTTCTTCAATATCCTCCTCTTCTTCATTAGGGTTGACTTCAGGTGCTAAAGAGGATGGGATGTGGCTCAATTTAATCGGTCCTCTTGACTCAAACTCCTTGCCGCTTCGAAGAACAACAACCTTGCACTGCTCCTTAGGGTTTGTTTTAGGTCGACCTGTCAAGACACTAGGTCTTCTTGCTGAGGACTCAACTTGCTGGGCAATCTGGGTCTCCAACATCTTGTTGTGCGTTGGACAAGCCCTCAATCTTGGAGAATAGTTGCTGCATGGTCTCATTGTGTTGCTGAATTGTTTGACTTTGTTGTTGTTGATAGCTCATCAAGGAGGCCTGTTGTTGTATCAAATTCTCCATCATCAATTTGAGGTTAGACTTAGGAGAGGGTAGTGCAAGTTAGTTGTCAGCTTTGGATTTTTTGAAGCAAGTGAGTTTGGCGGAGGTAATGATTTGAATTGGGTGTTTTGAAATTGATTGTTCGGTCTAAAATTGGATTGCTGAGTTGGGGTTGCTGGTAATAGTTTTTTCGATAGGAAATATTCGGGTGATTTCGCCAAACATGATTATAAGTTTGAGAATAAGGGTTATTTTGTGGTCTCTGCTGGTTTTGCTGATCGAAAGGTATAACAACATTTAGTTGCTATTCTTCAAGGTCTTGGACATAGTAGAGTGGTGATGGTTGAAAGGAAGAGATTTGACATGTAGTAACAAGATGGTTGGAATTGCCGCAATTGTCACACCTCATGTCATCAGTGCTGACACAAGCAGCTTGTGATGCCTGGTGGTGACCAGCGTTGAGGGTGATTTTCTCAAATGCTTTTTGTATGGCGTCCTACACCTTGTGTGTGATCTGGTCCCAGCCTCCAGTGATGGAACATGCTTGAACTTCTTTGCCATTGTTTCGGTCTTGAGCAGCGCCATGGTTGTTCCAGGCCATATCATTAATAATTTTGTAGCCATCATTGACACTTTTGTTGACGAAAGAACCTCCAGCAGCTGCATCAAGAGACAATGTATTTTGGTATAGGAGTCCATTATAGAACATCTGTGCTAGCATCCACTTCGTAAGCCATGATGAGGACAACTCCTCAACAGAGCTTTGAAGCGCTCACATGCCTCATATAATGACTCATTGTTCTTCTGGTAGAAGCTTGTGATCCGGTTCCTCAGGTGAATAGTTTTGCTAGGTGGGAAAAATTCGTCCATGAATTGTATCACCAGTTGGTCCCAGGTAGCAATAGAATTGACTTCTTTTGATTGCAGCCATGCTTTAGCCCTTTCTCCAAAAAATGGAAACAAAAATAGCCTTGCGCCATCATTAATAACACCATTAATATTAAAAGTATTCATGGTCTCAAGAAAAAGTTTGTATATGAGCAGTAGGATCTTCATTAGCTAAGCAAGCAAATTGATTTCTTGGGACAACCGTGACAAGGGCACGATTGAGTGCAAAATAAAGATTAGGAATTTTAGGATTCACAATACTTGGAGATAGGTCAATGTTACTAGGACTAGTGAATTCATTTAATGGTCTATTATCCGTATCATTAGCGGCAATTTGGTCTGCCACTGATCTAGATAATTAGTAATCGGATATATGTCAAGTCTAGGCTCTAGTGTCCTAGATCGAGTGTTTCTTTGTTGTTGCCTTCTTTGCCTAAAGGTCCTTTCAATCTCAGGATCGATCAGAACTAGTTCTTTAGGTCTAAGAGTTTTGCGCACATAACAATCAACAGATCAGGAAAAGAAAAAGAAAAAATGATGATATAAACAGTGGTAGTGAAAAGTCTAGCTTAATCGAGAAAAGAGTTCCTAGAATTAGTTGGACACCAGTCCCCGGCAACAGCGCCAAAAACTTGATGCGCGTCATGTAACAGGTCTAGTTGTAACAGAAAAGATCCGGTTGTGACACAGATTGTGACAGCTCTAATGACACCCGATTGTTCACTACAAAAGCAAGTTTTAAAATTTATAAAACGCCAAATACATAACTACTACCTCCGCAAGCGCACAGGTAGTTGTAACACTTTGGGGTCAATCCACAGGACTGGTCAACTAGGTTTCCAAGAAGATTCCTAACTCAAATGCCCTAGACTAAGGAGAAAATTTTGTTGGCGGGGTTTGTTTTTGGGATTTCAAATGCAAAAAAGTAATCAGAGAAAATATCAATGATAAAAGCATTTCCAAGGCAAAGTTCCACACCAGGCTCTTCTGTAATTATCAATCATTAAAAAACGCATGAATCGATTCTATAAGGAATTCAAAGAACAAAACCATGCAGCATTCCACTGCTCACTGATTCAATTCAAGAACTCACTTTTCTAAGTCTTAGATTGATCGAGAAAGTTGCCCGAGGGAAAGATCCACTGTCATAACAGGAATATCCCCTAAAATCAATTAAAAATAATATGCTCAGATCAATCTGTTGAGCCATCAAAACCGGTTGTGACAAGCTGCCATGTTTCCCCTTGTTCCGCTAGATTCCTCTGCATGCAACCCTAGATGATCCCGCTAAGGCTTGATCTAGGTGAGGATATAGACAAGGATTAGGTTGATGTCGAACTCAACATGTGGATCGTCACAATCAATCATCATTAGTGAACACTACTCGTCGTGATAGATTTCTCGATCGCACGACCTTGGGCAATCCTGGTCAAGGGTATCCTAATTAAAGAGTTTCTACCAAGACTATCAATAGTGATTAATCCTTCCCAAAAATACACACCAATTGGCCTTCTTGACGTAAGACATATAAAATAGGAATAGCCACACTCATCCGTCACAAGCGAGTTGTTCTTCAACAGTCATAATAGATCCCTCAGTCTCACAACCCTCGATGATCCGGTAAAGGATTGGTCCAGTCGAAGAAGAACAATCAAAGACTTAGGTATATGACCACTTCAAGGATTTCCCAATTCTCAACAGTTGTAACAGATTCCTCGACTACACAATCTCGGGTTTGACCCGAATGAAAAGAATCAATAAATCAATGGAATTCAAGAAACTATTGTTTCTATACTGTTGTGACAGATTCCTCGATTATACAACCTCGGTTATCCTGATCAAGGCTTGACCCAAATGAAGAGAAACAACTTCGATAAAATCAAAGATATGCAAGTCTTTCGAAATCGACTTAGGATGAAACCAACCAACTTCCATTGCACTAACTTGAGAAAGATCAAACATTCCACAAAAAACTCTTTCTCGGTTAAATCAAAATGCTAAATCGATTTCTAGGTTCATTACAACCTCATCACAAGCGTCATCACAAGTGTCATCACAAGCAGGGTTGTGACGTGCGATAATTTCTTGGTTGTGATAGATGCACAACTTCGAGCAATACTTTCCAAGCTTGGCTCATATGGGAAACCTACACTTGAGAGGATGATCATGCGAAAAAAATTGTCACCGTAAATCATTCACAAGCATTAAGCACATGTTGGTAAAGAACCAAACTTGCGATTAAAATAAAAGTCTAGAAACGATTCATTGATGAGAAGTCATGACAACTATAAAGTCTGCCTGGGGCATCATAGAGCCCCAGAAATAAACTAGACTAGCCCTAAGTCCCATGATGGACAATATGAACATTATTATGAAAATTAGAAAGAAAACAAAAGGTTTGGAGTTGGCTTCTTCCTTGCTATCACCAAGAAAATTCTTTGGTCGAACTCTCTTGTAGATGGTGTTGATCTTCTCCTTAAATAGATTCCTCAAATCGACTCTTCATCGTGTCTTGATCAAGGGGGAATTCATCATCACCGTTCGATAAGCGTCCAGCAAGCGCACGGGGCCTTGTTGTAGTAATAAAATATCGATCCCACAGGAAAGTGGCCAAACACTAAAATTATGGTTCTCAAATAATTATTTAGACTGTTAGGGTTAGGAGAAAAAAATCTACACTATAATTAAAACTAAGTAAGAAGAGGTGAAGAGAGATGCAAATGCAACATGCAATTAGGCAGAGATATGTATAAGAAATTTTCTAGGGTTTCGAATCCATCTAGGGTAATCATGCAAAGGTTAATGGTATAACATGCAATAGATTCTTGCTTCACTCCATAATTCATGCATTCCTCTTTCAAGGCAACACAATTCTAATCAAGGTTATGGAACAACACTTTCGTGCACTCATGCTAACAATAGTTGCATTATATTCATGAGCTTGTAGAA
>LTAE01008225.1:10287-20997 GCA_001647135.1 Pontederia paniculata | reverse complement strand
TCCCTCTGATGTTGGTCGACCGCTTCATATCTTAGGACGCTCACTGCACACATGTAGTTATTCTGATGTAATTACGCGTGCACCGATCGTCCATTCCTTCAGCTTAGGTCGACCGCTACTCTGAACTTGTATGTATCATGTTACATAAATCAGCTCAACAAGTTCATAAGTATAGGCTGAGTTCACTTTACAAATTTATGATCATTGAAAATATTCTCGGGATCCTAGATTCAACAACTTAAGAAAATGGAACAACAGATGCAAGAACAAATGGAACAACAGATGATGCAACAACGATTTGAAATGCAGATGGAACAAGCCCGACGTGAGCAAAGAAAAGAATTGAATTAAATATGGAGAATGATGATGAAAGGGCAAACTCCTCTTTCTGAAGATCCCGATGACAATAATAATATGTAATTTAAATATTTAGAACGAATTTAATTATTATGAACTTTATTTGTAAATTATTATTTTCTTAAATATTTATGCCAAAGCCCCTCAAAAATTCCGAAGGGCTATTTTTGAGGGGTTGTCATAATTTCTAAGGGGTTAACGGCCAGTCAGAAATTCTGACGGGCCGTTAACCCCTAAGAAATTATGACGGGTTAAGCACCGGTCAAAATCTTTGACGGGACAAACCGTCAGAAATTCTGACGGGGGCTTAACCCGTCAAAAATTATTTATCAACGAGTTTTTTTCTGACATTTAAAGTTAGACAGAAGTTCCATCAGAAAGGTCCTTTCTGATGGATTTTTTCTTAAATTTCGTTAGAAATTCCGTCAGAATTTTTTGATTTTCTTGTAGTGTATGTGTTTCTTTTTACATCAGGGAAAAAAATAGTTCTGACGTTTGGATGCAAATTTGAAACAGATAAAAAATGTCCTATTGAGCTCGTTACAACGTAAAAAAAATTAAGGTAGAAGCTAAGAATTTCTTTACAACTATTGGATGACGGTTATTGTAGAAGCCATTTGGTGTGCATCCAAACACATTATTATATTTTTTTTCTTCAAAAATTTATTAACATAGTCAAGTACTTTGTGAAAAAAGTGTCTTCCAATTATTTTAAAATTATACATAATTTTTTTAATCAAAGTTGGTTGATACAGATGGTTAGCGGGTTTGTGTCCTGGATTGAGGAATGAAAGAGCTAGTAGCTCCGAGTTTGAACCTCAGAGTTGCCACTTTGACTAGAATTTTTTTTTGCCGTCACCCGTCCAAACACTGAATTAGTGAGATGCTAATAAACTTGGACATTGATGGAGTTTATCCATCACCCAAAAAGAAAAAAAAATTATACATAATTTTTTTTATCTAGAACACCCGAACATAACTAGTAGAACTTCATTTGACAATAAAAATATGAATCATGTGGAAACTATTGACGATTGTATATTATTAATAAGAAAACTATAATCCCAAATTTCTTTTAGGCTCAAATTTATAGTAAATTAATCCTTCCGTCAAAGCTTGTTAAGAAATAAAGTTTTAAGAATTGTGAAGATACGTTAGATATTCACGCACAATGTGTTTCACAGTTTGGAAATGTCTGTCTGCCAATTCAGCGCCAAATTGGTTGACATAGTAAACCAAATATCTTTTTTCTTTCACAAGATTCCTTTCTAAACTTGATTGGTCAATGCATAAATAGGCATCCGAAGAATGTAAGTGAAAACCATTTAAAATAATAATAATAATAATAATAATAATAATAATAATAATAATAATAATAATAATAATAATAATAATAATAATAATAATAATCTTTCTAACAGTCAAATGACTTGAAATTATTAGAAGTTTTAATGAACAACCCACAAGATTGCAGTCCATCTTTCTCTTCTCCAAAATTTCAATGTCATCTTCCACTCAACTTGTCAAGTAAATCCAATTTTATATCATTAATAGGTGGGACACTTATTCGCGCAATTTGAAGGGCTTTGACGGCTTGCGGGTGAATAAATGGTGGCATAGTGGACTTTTCATTAGTTCATGTCAATATCTGTTTCTTGTTCATATATGTTTTACACATTTTGAATGAAACACATTTTAGCCAACAAGGCAAAGACTAATAGAAAAAAACGTTTACTTTGTGTTGGGATTCTAAATTGCTTCCTGTTCACTGTTCAGTGCTTGATCTTGCTGTTAATTTTCATCTTTCCAAGAATTAATCTTCCTGTTAAGAATAACTCTAGGAAGTAAACTAAGGATTGGGGGGCGGGTGGGTTTTTAGAACTAAATTTTTTATCGATTTTTTCGAGTTTCAATATTTTTTATCGATAAAATTAAAAAATGTTGTAGTTCATAAATTTACATCAATCACATATTATATATTTTAATATCATTATGTATTACTTATATATCTTTTAATATTTATTCACATATTTATATTTATTGAGTAAATTTTATATATTGAAACCATTTAAAACATTAATAAATTGGACTATTCGAGTGATTTTTGTGAAACTTAAAAACTGCCTGCTTGTTTCTTTGGATTTTAAAAAATCTATATTATGTCGGGTTGGATTAGTTTTTTAGGTTTTGAATTTTTTGCTTCAACCCCTAAAGTAGATAATAGTTTGTGATTTTCTGAGCATTTACTCATGTTAAAGAGGAAGCTAAAATGTTCATTGGATCTATATTTCCAATTCTGGACCTCCTTTTCTTGTTGGTTTTACATATAAAGTAGGTTAGTGTTATTTTAAAAAGATAAAAAATTATAATTGAAAACAACATTAGAAACTTGAGAATAATTAATTATATATAAGAAACTATTGGAAAAAAGAGTAGGATAGATGTCTTAAAATTAATTCGACCAGAGAATCTTCTTTCCAACAGAATGGCGGCATTTGGATACTTTGATGAATAATTTGATTTATTACGTTTAGATGAATTAAAATATAATAATTATAAATATGTTCGAATGGGGTGTTTGAATAAAAAGTGAGATTCGAAAATATAAAATATATTTTTAATAAAGATAAATTTAGTTGAATTTAAAAATTATATTAAATAATATAAAATTAATCTCACGAATTAATATTTTTAAAAAATATTTTTCAAAAAATATCGGTTAAAAATATTAAAAAAATAAATAATATAAAATTAATCTCGTGAATTAATATTTTCATAGGAATATCGGTTAAAAATATCATGAGATAATTACTAATTTATAATGATATCATGAAGCATAAAACTAAAATATTTTTAAATGCTACAACAGCAAAAACAAGTATTTATTATAATGTTCTTTCATAAAAAAAAGTAAAAAAAATGCAACAGGAAAAAAAATCAATAGCGGCAAGTACAATGCATCCGATTCTAGCTGATGAAATCCGGAGTCACGTGACCTAAAACTTTAACATTTGATTTTATGTGTGATTATATTAAACATCACATCGTTTGACATAAACAAATGGAATATGATCATCATGTGTTGCCAAACACATCCAATAGCATGCTTATGCTTAAGGTTGCATTTCTTGTATTGTCATTTGATATTATCTTGCCATCTATATTGTCTCTAAGAAAAAGTATCACTTATTAAATTTTTAATAATGTACATTATTTTATTTAGTATGCATAAGTAACATGTGTAGTTAAAAAAAGTAATGTGTGGCAATCTTTGTTGACTTATTTACTATATATAAAAGAATAATAATGATATGTGATTTTTATCAAAATATTCTTTAATAAAGTAGTTAAGTTTGAAAAGTTAAATAAATTTAATTTTAATTTCATGAACTTGAGTCACGAATATATATTCTAAACTTATAAAATTTATAAAATAAGTAGTATAATATTTTCTTATAATAATAAGAAATTAAAGATTTATTTTCTAAATTATGTGTTATTAATCTATTATATTATTATTTACCACCTATTTCATCAATAATCCAAATTGCCAGTTCATAGGAAATATGCATTATCGAGCAATGCAAATTGCCTATAAATTAAAATAAGTGAAGAAGGCAATGTGGTAGTACCAAACATCAGATAATGTAGAAAGATTACCTCTACGAAAATTTATCCTACAAGATATTTATTATAATAAAATTTTGAAAAACATATATTGTAAAAAAGTATTGTCATATAAAAGTCAATGTTGCCTCATTTCTTTTCCATGATCAAGTTCATGTTGTCTATTGTTACCTCATAGCATTTCATTATTTTCTTTCTCTCCTCAATTTTACTAACAAATTCCTACAACTATTTTTTATTACATTTAAGTATTCCATGGTACTTTCTATCAATCATAAAACCATATTAGGTAATTTTTTAATTATACAAACATTTAGGTAGTGTTCGGATGCAAGAACTTATATATTTTTTAGTCCCCAAGAACTAATCGATTAGACAAATAAATTTTAATTTAGTGTTTGAATGAAAAAAGGATAATGATGAAGAACTAAAAAGTTAATTAAATATTCTAATTTGATGTATGTTTGGATGGTCTTATAGAACTAAAGAATAATTTTAAATTTTTAAAACTAAAAAATATTAAATTAAATACATAATTTATGATAATTGATTATTATTTATTTTATATGCTTACTAAAGTAATTAATATAAATTTTATTTAAAATACTACTAATAATAGTTATTATTTAATCTTTAAATAAGAAAATAGAATTTAATGTAATATTATATCAAATAATAACATCACATATGAGAAACTTTTTTATAATTTGATTAAGGATGCACTAACAAACAAATTAATACAAAAAAAATTAAGATAATATAAATATTTAAAATTGAAAAGGAGCAACGAATTTGAATTTATGCAAAAAGCAGCAACGTAAAAATTAATAATTTAACAAAAAGAAAAGTTAATTTCAAATAATATCTTAATTAAATATAATAATATAAATTAGTGTAATATATTTTATTAAGTGACTTAATTAGAAGGATGAGCTGATTAAAAAATGAAGACAATGTACAAGTATAATACCCAAAATAAAGTTAAGAAAAAGAAAAGAGATATAAAAATGAAAGAAAAAAAAGCTAAAAAATTTGATATTTTTTGCCTTAATAAAATATATGTTATTTAAAAATTCCATTTTTTTAATTACTGATATACTACTCTTTCAAAGAATTATTAATATATTCAATTATTTTAATTAAATTAATAATTATTATTTATAAGCATAATAATATAAATTTTATATTATTCATTTCATATTAGTATTTTAAACTAAAAATATATTTTTTTTAATATGTTATTAAACTATAAACATTTTTATCATTAAAAAAATTTAAAAAAAGTTGGCTCCAATCTTTAATTGAGTTCCAACAAAAGTTGGAACTTAAAATCACAAGTTATGTTCACATGATGCTTTGATGAGAATTTGGTTCTAATAATGATCATTTTTTTATGAGGGCGTTTGAATGAACAATCGGGAGTTCTCTGAATTTCATGAATAGATTGATTTGATAGATTAGTTCTAATTATGTTTGGATAAACTAATGATATTAAGTTCTAGAAGGTGTTTAAATTAATTGTGTGAGAATCCAAAAATATAGAATTATCTTTTAGATAAATAAATTAATTATAAATAAAAATAATAATATTAGTTTGAGATATAAAAATTATTTTCTTAAATCATAATAAATAATATAATATTTAAAATATTTTAAATATTATTAACTTAGTATAAAATTAAAATATAATATATTTAAAATAAACATTAATAAATTAAATTGGAAGGTATTAAGTTAACAATTTAAAATAAATAGTAAAAATCTTAATAAACGCTAATAATTTCAATAAACGTCAAAAATCTTAATAAATGTTAATAATTTTATATGTTAATAAACATTAAAAATCTTAATAAATGTTTAATAAAATATAGAATTATCTTTTAGATAAATTAATTAATTATAAAAATAATAATAATAATACTAGTTTGAGACATAAAAAAATATTGCAGTATATCTTAATATATAATATAATGTATAAAATATTTTAAAACTATATTATTAACTTAGTATAAAATTAATATATAACATTTAAAATAAATGTTAATAATTTAAATTAGAAGATATTGTGTTAATAATTTAAAAAATGATAATCTTAATAAACATTAATAATTTTAATAAATGTTTAATAAATAAAAAGGAAGGATAATGTACAAAATATCATATTTAAGTTATGGTACAAATAGTTTTAGATTATAATATTAATTCATATAAAATCAGTTTTTAACATTTTAAGATTAAATGTTAATAATTTAAATTAAAATGTAAAGTTAAAATAATAAAAAGGAAAAGAAAAAGAAGTAAAAGGAGAAAGAATAAAAAAATAAAGTTAAGAAAAAACTATCACATCAACAAAAAAATGAAAAAAAATAAAAAATAAAAAGGGAACCTAGTGAATCCGCTAAGTTCCTACTACAAAGCACGAACCTAGGCCGCCAGAACCTGGGTCACGTGACCCTAAGTTATGGTAGCCTGGTTCCCTATGAGGTTTTGCCAAATAGTTCGCCCTGGGTTTCCCACGTCAAACGCAATCTAAAGGTGTTTGGTCGAACCAAGAACTTGATTTAGTTTTGGTCGTAATGCTCACATCCAAACGTTTAATTATCATAGGCTAAGGTTTCATATGCATTGTGCTTTATTTAGTAAAACAATATCTGGATCTTTCTCTTTAATAAAGTATATGTATTAGAAGTCTATTGGCATTAGCAAAGACTGGATCTTAATTCAGAGTAGGGCTGAGCATGACCCGGACCGACCCATTCATCTCGGTCAGGTCTGACCCGGTTTTTCGAGATTTTTTTTTCGATCCGAAATATATTCGGGTCGGGACCGGGTCCGATTGCTAAAAAATCCAACCCAATCCAAATTGGGACCATGTTCGGGTTCAAGAAGTCGAGATTTAGTTCAACTCAATTATATTATATTATAATATATAAATATATTATAAAATTTATATGTGTTCAATATATAAATATTATATTATAACTTTTCTTTTAAATATTCGATATATAAAATGATCTTATTACTACTGATAATAAAAAAGGTTTTTAGTTACTAATAATTAATATTTATAAATATTATAATTTTTAGATCTATTTTAATTTAGTAAAAAATAAAATTTAGACAACCGGATTGTTTCAGTTTTAATCTCGGTTAAATCCGGATGATCCGAACTCAGTCGAGACCGATTTCGGGTCCAAGTCATTTTTTGAGTCCCAACCAAAATCGGGTCACAATCGAGATGGGGCTGATTGCTCAATCCAAATTTGGGGGTGCAAAGTTATTCATTAATTTATATAGTTATGAATATTAATTATAGTTAATATAAAATATTAGATCATTTTTTTCGAAAGATAAAGGATGAATAAGGAAACAAAAGTTAAAAGGGTAAAGTAAGCATAAAAAATAAAAAACAAAGGTAGAGAGATATGATGGATTAAATTAGGAATCTTTTAATCCTTATATCAAAATATTTTCATCTAGCCATAAGCACATGTGTCTAGGGGTACTAGTGCACCCCCTTGGATCCTCTTGGCTCCATTCTTTTTTGTTGGATCCTAATTTTTAGCAAATACATGTATTTAGGGAATTTAAATATTTCTTACATATTTATTAACATCTTCATTTGATCATGCATTCAAAAAAGCAAAAAAAAAAAAGCGAACTTTTATGACATATATTGTCTTGTGATAACTAATCCATAGAATTTCAAAAATATTGCTTTATCAATATATTAAACTTTTATGACATATATTGTCTAGTGATACAACAAAGCAAACTTTCTTAAACATAAATATCAACCATAACCAAACTATATGGAAAGACTAGTGCACTCATAACAATATATATTCTCCTTCATGAGATATGAAAGATATGAAAACACAACTATTTAAGAAATTAGCATTCATGCTAAATTCTCATAGGATTGTGGCTGCTCCATAATATGATTGGTTTCCTGAGATGTTGAAATTGTTATAGATCTGATCATGGGCTTAACCTTCTCTGCAATTTTTACGATGCCAAAGAACATTACCCTATAAAGAATAACCATTCCAAATAGGATTCCAAGATCAACCCACTTAGAATAGCCCATTTCAACCTGCCATGTATCCCTCAAAATCTCTTCGCCAGATATGGTGGGAGGTCCTCCGGCTTGATTATTAGGGAAGGTTAACCCCATGAACTCATTCTTGTAGAAGCCCTGATTGGCATACTTATGAAATGCAATGTAATACATGGGGTATTTCCAAAATGGGTTGGGCAAGTCATTGGGAAGCCTAAAGAAACCACCATTGAGCATCATCACCCCTTGAATCCCGGCTCCTGTTATGATGCCCATGAGGAAGTCCGGGACAATACCAGCGACGATCATCATCAAACCTTCAACTAGCATCATGCACATGAATAAGATTAGAGCAAAGCAAACAAAGTGATCTATTGACCTCTGGAGGTCAACTAGGTAGTAGGCGATGGCCCCTGGAATAACTGAGATGAGGGCCAAGTATGGTGTTGCCGAGAGCGTGCTAGAGATTGTGAACGCAGCAACGCCGTAGTGACCATTGAGCCTTTCCCTTCCGAAGATCTAAATTTAATATCACGGAATCTTTTAGCAACTCTCAACTTTATAAAATTTCTATCACTAAAATGAATGACTAATGTAGATGCTACCAACAACTTGAAGAAGTTGTATACGATGTAAAATAGCAAACCTGACCTTCATATCCTCCACAAAAGAAGGGAATCCTCCAATGGCCATGAAAGTTAGGAATGCAGCTACGAACATGAGCATGGACCCTCTAGCCTAGAGGCACCAAAAAAAATCAAGCATGTGGATTGAGACATATGGGACAAATCAAATATGATTAACTCTGACTATATATGTATCAGAAGAAAATTAATTGCAGATAAATAATCACCTGAATGGAACCAAAACTATGACCAATATTGTAATAAATCGTGCCAACACAAAGGCAAAGAGCAATATAGATAGCAAATCGGAGCCAATAGTAACCAAGATCTCTGTACATATTGACAAAAGATCTTCTTGTGAGGACTTGCGTTTGTGTAAAGAAGCTTGCTTGGCTTCCCTTCTTTATGGAATCCCCTCCCTTAACCACACATAAATTATAGCAAAATTAGCGGTTAATTAAATTTTAAATTTGAACGAATAATTATGATATAAATAAAATTATTTTTAGCATCCTAATTACCATATCTCGTGTCTCTGATATTTGCAGCATTACTTGTTGTGAACAAGGGGAAGATCTATAACTCCTTACAAGAATCTCAATGGCTTCAGCAGTGCTCTTAGGTCTAGTTTTTGAGCCTTCTTCGGTGTCCTGACATTATATCACTTCTTCATCAGTTTAAAGTACAAACAGATTGAAAGAATTCACTTTCTTTACCTTATCAAAATCTTTGTTGATTGTTCGAAGAAAGTGGTCAGAAGGATTTCTTAGGGAAGGACAAGGAAAACCATTCACCGCAAAAAACTGCAAAGAAAGATAATTCAGTAAGATTGTCTTTAGCACTCAAATGAAAAAGAAAATTCACTAAATTCTAATTATTCATCTCATATAAATAATTAGTAAAGGACAATTAGCCAAATTTCAGTCATTAGAAATATTTTTCCCTCTTTGTTATCTTATCTTTTATTCTAGTTACCCGAATTAGGTATATATATAAATTTCAGTCCGGAAACGACGAACCTAAATCATAATCAATATCAAATCCATTTTGGGGCCTTTGTCCAATTCAATCAATATCAAATTAAAGAATTCACTTGGCCTGGTTCAATGAAAAATATTTCATCATAAACTTCAGTTGAAGTCCATTTTGCAAATAAATATAATTCAAATGATTAAAGTAGTTTTACTGACAATCATTTAAATTTAAATTTAAATTTAAAATTTAATATATTGCTCTACAATCATTTAAAAAATTTCATTTTTTAGCGGGTTACTTTTACCGACCACTAGTTTAATAATACAACTATAGTTTACAAATTAAATGCCAATAAAGTGTATCGTCGAACATATTATTTTCTTTAAACAAATCTAATACTCTAACTAAAATATTAACTTCAACTCAACTAAACTATATCAAATTTAAAATCCGTTAATAGAACATGACATCACATACAATCAATATATTAATAATACAAAACGAAATAACTTATTCATATAAGAAAATTATAATTATATAAGTGAAAAAAGATAAATTCGTTTTAATGAAAAAAATGCCGAGAAAAAAAGGAAAATGAAGGAAAAGAGAGTTTGACCTCGTTGGCCTCCGCAGCGGGGCCGAAGAAGACGGTCTTGCCGTAGGCGAGAAGGCAAAGGTTCTGGAAGAGCTCGAACACTTCGCTGCTCGGCTGGTGGATGGCGGCGACGACGGTCATCCCCTCGTGGCGCGCCAGGCCGTTGATGCGGCTCATGACGTGGTACGACGCGGCGCTGTCGAGGCCGCTGGTGGGCTCGTCGAGGAACAGGAGCTGCGGCCGCGTCAGGATCTCGATGCAGATGCTCACCCTCCGCTTCTGCCCCCCGCTGATGCCCTTCACGGCCCACCCTCCGATCCTTGTCTCCATGGCGCCCTCCAGCCCCATCTCCCGTATCGTCTCCTCCGCCCTCCTCCTCTTCTCCGACCTCGACATGGTGTCCGGCAGCTGGAGCTGCGCCGAGTAGTACACGGCCTCTCGAACCGTCAGCGTCGTCATGAGCACGTCAT
>LTAE01008224.1:15842-35372 GCA_001647135.1 Pontederia paniculata | reverse complement strand
TGAAATCAACAAAATGATAGTTTGGCCAAGACTGCTCAAGACATATGATTACAAATGAAGGGAACACCTTGAGTAGAATTAGGGCAGTAAGTGACAAAGCAAAATTTTGGGGGATAATGATCAAGAGAAAATTCTTGGTAAAGGTAACTCTAAGAACTTGAAATGTAGGTATATGAAATGTAAGACTGTTAAAAACTGAAAACCATAACCTATTGGATATCAGTCAGCTATAATGTAGAAACTACATTGTTAGTTTTAAACAAAATAAATGTTTATCATGTGATGAAACCGAAATGATTTTTGCATATGAGATTAAGGCTTCATGTTGTGAATGTGTTTCTGATTTGATACTTTTGCCTAATCTCAAATGCCTAAATAATATACATGATAAACCTGACAAGCATGAAATTAGAAAATTAGAATGTTTAGATCATTAACACATGCACATTTTTTTATTGATTGTTCCTGTAAATAGAGTTCAGATTAAGTTGAATCAAAAAAATTGTATCCAAGATCCGAGATGATAATGGAAAAGATTCTAAAAAACTTAAGGTCTGAAGAGTTTTGTAAAAAAATTGGAATTCTCGATCGAACTCTCAACAATAAGAACTTCATAGGAAAATAGAGCATCTAAAAGGAAGATTAGATCTGAACTGAAATAACTAGGACCCTACTTAGTTAGAACAAACTGGCCAAATATTTTTGGGCAGAAACTGTCAACATCCCTGATATGGTTAAAAAATTATAAATCCTTATAGAAGAAATACTTTTTGGAATGATGTATGGTAAAAGACCAAACATCTTATAGTATAAAGCTACTGTGTGAAATTGAAACAGAAAAAGTATAGACACTACAACATACTAAACAATATTAAAATTGAAACAGAAAAAGTAACAAAACAATAACTAAAAAGATGTACTAACACAAGTAAATTAATGAAATTTTATTTTATCATCCAAATATTTGTTTCGTGGAACAAAAAGTAAGAAAAAATATATCATTTTTAAGGAAATTTTATGTTCAAAAATTATTCTTTTTAAAACTAATAATAACTATTTAACAAAGCTTTTATCTTTAGAAAATTAATGTTATTTGATATTTAATTTAAGATCATTTTAAGAATATTTAATCTGTGAAAATGGTAAAAAATATTTATTATTTTTAAACTGTCCTAATTAAAATAAATAAGGAAATATACAATTATAATTAAAAAAATGCATTTGACAATTAGGAAAAAAAATAAATGATCAAAAGTATTAAAGTTATCTTTTAAAAAAAGTCAAAGAGTTGCTGTCCGAATTACTATTTTTCTTAAAAATAAAAAGGAAATGATATAAAGTATATTTAGAAAGTAATAAAAACAAACATATAATAATTATTTAAAAAATCCTAACTCAAGTGAAAAAATAAAAGTTGGTATATTGTTTTAATTATAAAATAACATAAATAATATTATTTTAATTATGCTTAGATATTTCTAAATGAATCCTAAATCAAGTAATTTAAAAAAATAATTTAATAATATTTGAGAATTATTGTCCTTTGAAAAGAAATGAAAAAATTCAAAATTAATAAAAAAATTAAAAAGAGTCCTATCTCAAGTAAATTAATTATATTTATATAAACTCACAAAAGTGTCACACTCAAGTAAAATAGGAAAACTTAGAATGTTAATTTATTATAATTTTGCAGATTAATTCTCTCTGGAAAACCAAAAGATTTATTTACAAAAAGATAATGTATATAACTAATAATTTAATAAACCATTATCCAAAAATAAAGAGTACATCAAATTAAATAAAAAGTAAACTATGTTAAAATAATTATTATTTGAGAGTAAAAGTAAATTAAGAAAAAAATAAATTATTATTTTTGGAATTATTGCTTCCTTGGAATAGAAAAATAAAAATAAATATTTAAAAAGTGTCCATTCTCAAACAAATTTATAAAATTTGAGATTTGCTAATTCAAATGAATCAGAAAAAAAATGTCTCGTGTAATTAAGAAGAAAAAATAATTAAATGATATTGTTTACATTGGTAGATACAAGTGAGATGTTTTTTTTATTATTATTTTTAAATTCATTTTCATTTGCAAAGTTTTATATACTTGTTTTAATGGTGTTCTAACTCAAGAAAAATTTTAAAAAATTGACATTGAATTACCATGGCAAAAAAATCAATTTAAAGGATATTGGATTTGGTTAAAGATAAATTAGAAAAGCTATTATAACTCTACTAGAAATATGTTTCAAGTTATGAAGATAAAATTCTATTTTTTTTTGTATTATTAGATTCACAAGGAAATAGAAAAAAATTTGAACAATAAAAGTCTATATATGATAACAAATATTGTTTGATTGAAATATTATTTAACAATTTATTTCAAAGAGTCTTAAATCAAATAAGTTAAGAAAATTTAGAATCTTAATTTCTTTTCAAAGTTTCCTACTCAAGTAAATTAAGAAACTTTCAATATTTTAAATTTATTATTTATTTTGTTGTTATTTATCCCTGGAAGAATAGAAAGGTCTGTTTATAAAATATAATAATATATGTATAATTTTAATAGAAGTTCTAATTCAATTAAACTAAGAAAACTTGACTCGTGAAAATAGGAAGATAAAAGAGCCATTAAATATTTATGGTTTCAATTATCAGGTATCTGATAGTTTTTTTTAAATTTAGTATTATTGCGGAATTCATTTTTTTTTACTTAGAAAAAAAAATACTTATTTTAAAGGAGTTCTAAGTTAAGAAATTTGGATGCTTGCCAAACTAAAAAGTCATCTAAAGGAGATTGAGTTGGGTTAAAGGTAAACTAAAAGAGTTATCTCTAATAAGCAGAATTTTCTTAAAGTTAGAAAAATAAAATTCTAATTTAATTTTGTTTTTATTACAATATTTAGGCGATGATACAAAAAATCTTAAAATAAAATTTGATTATAGTGTTAAATTTAAAATGAAGTAGTAGTCTTGAATCTTTTTTATTTTAAAATTAATAAGATTAATGTTTAAAGGTTTTGAAGATAAATTTAAGAAGAGAATAAAATCTAATTCTTTATTTCTTGCTATTTTTAAAATTATATAAGTGACCTTTTCTTACTGTTATAAATATAATTATTTAACAAAATAAGTAATTTCAAGAGGTACATTTAAAGAGTAAATAAAGACAGATATGATCATATCTTAAAAGAGTCCAACTCTAGTAAATTAAGAAAACTCCACACATAAAAATAAAAAAATACAAAATTTCTAATAGTTATAATTAAATATAATATTTAGGAATCACTCTTTCCTTAATATTTGAAAGCACCTTGATTAAATAATATTTAACTAATATTATGGATTAAGTAATTTTGTTATGTATAATTTTGCAAGATGTAATGACTAGTATTACATCCGTATGGCGAAATGGTTTTCAAGTGGCTCATCTTAAATAATGTATCCACGCAAATTAATGTTATCTTAATGAATCCCCAACAAGTGTTTAATATATATGTGTATGTGTATATATATGATGATTACTAGGAATTCAGAATGAATGGTACGAATGTCAAAATTTTTTGTGGTAAAATATTTTTATCGTGTAGGCAAGAAATCTTTTTATCATGTTTTTAATTAAAATGAAGGAAATTAAGCGTTAAATAAAATTTGAAGGAGACGATATTTTAAAATCAAGTTTAAATATTAATTTTATCACGCACATAACAAAATTAAGAATACGATGGCTAGAAAAAAAATCTTAGGAACTGATTTAATTCATCCATATGGCGAAAGAAAACAGAAAGCTTCATTCATAGATTGAAATGAAGGGGAATAAATAAGTAATTCAAACACCAAATCGATGCAATTCAAATTTGAAAGGAATTACACATTTGATTACTTAAAATATTCGTTTGGATATTGCATGATACAATTTGGGTAAACTTTTCTCAAAAGAATATTTTTATACAATAGTAAGGGCCTGTTTGACATCTTCTCGAAATAAAACATAGCTTTAAAAATTTTACTAAATGTCACTTTTCAAAAAGTGAGAGCCTGTCTGGCATCTTCTGGAAATAAAACATAGCTTTAAAAATCCTATATGATGTCACTTTTCAAAAAGTGAATCTTTTGTCCTTTATTTTCCAATAGTAATTATCCACTGAAGCGTTTGAATGGATGTCACCGGAATTTTTTCAACAAATAATAATTAATTGAAATCACTATTAGAGGTCATTATTTTTTAAGTTAAATATAAAATATCATCAAATATCTCATCAATTTTAAAATAAAAATAATCAAAATAATATTAAAAGTTTTATAGTAAAAAAATTAAAATAAAATATTTTAAGATGACCGTTACTCAAAGTAAGATTCAAAAGCTAAACATTTGAATTTAAAATGAAACAAATAAAAAAATATAATGTGACCGTTTGCAAACGGTCAAAAATTGGACACCAAGTTTCTATAAAAAGCAAGATCCTCACAAACTTACTCACCTCACAAAAAAGAGCTCAATTATTTATCTTATTTTCTTGACCAATTTTTATTTCGGAGCTATGGATATGCTCTTACATCGATGGTGAAAAATGCATGAAGAAGATGACGAGTTCATGCACATCATATTGCCTATGATCAATGAGGTACAAGTAGATAAAAGATGCATTCATACTTCTATTTTAACAGGTGCTACATATGTTAAGGAGATTTTAGAAGGTCATGAGAATCGTTGTAAAAGAGAATTTCGAATGGATGTGCATGTTTTTTATTTACTTGTGAAATATTTAAAAGAAAAGCAATTACTTCGCGATACAAGAGGCATTACTGTGGAAGAACAATTAACAATGTTCACCTACACACTAGCTCGCAATGCTAGCAATCATGCAGTGCAAGAATGATTTCAACACAGTGAAGAGAGATCAGAGGCAACGGTCGACCGAAGCAAATGGCTGAAGAGGAGAGGTCACCCGAAGATGAAGAATGAGCGACCGAAAGCAATACCCAGCGATCGAAGATGGAGAACGGACGATCCAAGGAGAAGTGGACGCCCGATAAAGACTTGGCTAAGCAGAGAAGGGGTCGTCCGAGGTTGAAGTGTGGACGACCGAAGAACTGAGGATGACGACAATGGACGTCCAAAGGGCTCAGGGTGGAGACAGTGGATGACCAGAAGATTGCCAAAGCTGGAGTGGTCGTTCAAAGACTTTAAGTATAGAAACAGTGAATGACCAGAAGATTGCCAAAGCTGAAGTGGTCATCCAAAGGCTCTTAGTATAGAAACAGTGAACGACCAAAGTAGAAGACAGACAGGAGAGTGGTCGACCGCAGGTTGAGTGTGGGCGACCAGTGGACATCAGGTGAAGACGAAGGACGTCCAGAGTCTTGGTGAAAAGACAAGCGGGCGTCCAGGAGTTTGTCAGAGGTCGCCCGAAGGCTGAGGAGACAGAGCAGTGGTCGACCAAAGGTGAAGAACAACAAGAAGATGAAGACACATTTACCTCCTGGTTCGGTGGTGTCGCCCATTATTTCTGGAAATTTTTTTGACGCCAACGAAGCCTTCCTCTCGTGTTAGGGCAAAATGTTTTTGGGACGCTTTTCACGATCTGGCAGATGACATCGCGTTTGAGGAAGGAAATAAAACAGAGATATGGGTTAAGTTTTTTCTCCAACGGAAAAGATTTTTTTCTAAAGGAAATGGGCCAACGTTTTTAGACATCCAAACAAACAAAAAGAAATTTTTTCTTTCTCGGGAGCGAATACTTTAAAATGGGCCTTTTCCAACGGAAGAGAAGACATCCAAACAGGCCCTCAGAGAGTGGGCCGCATTTAATTAATGAAGAGAGAAAAAAATGGTAAGACATATATTCTAAATGCTTTGAAATTAAAATATAATATGAATAAAATATATATTATGTATCAATTTATATTATATATATATAATGTATACATTCTGTAATATTTTTTTTTCAAATTATAGGTGATTAATTTCTAATATATTTCAAAGATAAAACTATAAGCAAAATAAAATTAAATATATTAAAAGAGAATAAGATGCTGAAATATAAATAAAATTGTTACCTATAAACACAATAATGGTTAAATATAAAACTGTATATTTAATAAATATGAAAATAATAAATTAAAATATTAGAAAATTGAATTAATAAAAAAATATACGTATAAAATATAATGTATATAAACTATAAAAGGCAGAATTAGATATTCAATGAAATACAACAAATAAAAATACAGTGATAAACAAATAAAAATCCAAATGGTGCCAAATTTAAACAAATTCAGAATAATAACGTATATGTAAAATAAAATTTGTAAAAGAAAAATAGTGGCATAAATTAAAATTAAAGTATAATAAGAAAAAAAATTATAAAAATTAGAATGATGATGATCCCAAAATATGGCACATAAGAATGTAATTTATAGCATTTTCTAAAAAGTATTAAGTTTAATAAGGAATAATATACCAAAATAATAAAATCCAAAATGTCAAATAAATCTTAAATAATATCAAAATAAAGTATATAATAAATAAAATTAAATTTAAAACTAATGGTAAAATTTAACATGCTAGCACATATCAAATAAAATAAATAATATAATAAAAGTGTTATTTAAAATTAATCCAGATTAATATTATTAGTTAAGAAAAAATATTATAAAATATATTGATAAAAATAATATCAAAATAACAATTAAATAAATTAAATAATACATATTATTAGAAAAAAAATATGAAAATTATTTGATTATTAATATAAGATAATATTTTATTCTATATAAACACTTACATCAAATTCCTAACTTCAATCAAATAACGAAATTACATTTACATCTATCCAAACTAAGAAAAAACAACTTTTATAAATATAAATCCTCTCAAAATTTGTAATTACAATAATTTATATTCCAAATTTACAATGATCTAAAAATAGAAAAAAAAACATTTAAATCAATCGACTCTTCGCCCTTATTTTATTTTTTAACTACTAACTATTTTAATCACAATATATCTTTTTAATTAGAGCGATTCACTTATGATGCGACTGTAACTAATCAAACCATTGCCATGAAAAAAATATGTAAAAAAAAAAATAATTCCGAATATATTGTATAACTAAGAAATTAATATGTTTTAAAAAAATAAAATTAAGAGATCAACATAATATTGAGCGACAATATTGAAACTACTCCAAATACTCATTATAATATTATCTCTTAACAAAACGAAAAACACAAATGTTTAAATTAACATTTTAAATCTATATCTTCCATTTTCTACTAAATGATTTTCATTCTCATGTTTTTCTCATGCCAACATAAATCTAACATTGGAAAAATAATCTCATTTTTTGAAGAAACATGCAATAACAACTCTACCTTAACAATTTTTTTTCAAAAAAAAAACTTGAGTAATTTAAAAGCGGCTGGTCAACATTTTGACGCTTCCCTGCATCTGTGGGGCTTGACTCGGTTCGCGCATGTCCACACGCACCTTTAAAGTGGTCCCCACTCCATCGTCATCAGGATCACATAGTGATACTTTACAGTTTTCGTACTCCCCATCGGAGATCTCTCTCTCCCCCTCTCCGTCGCCGTCCACCGGTGCGCGCCAACTCCGATTCCGTACCGGTGAAAAGTCCGGCGAACGCGAGCGACCTTCCTCCCCCTTCGAACCTGCAAACCCCTCTTCCACACGCGCGCAGATCTCCCGCGCTCCCCAATCGCGACCGCCTTCCTTCTACGGCCTCTCACCTCCGGCGGCGATCCCTCTTGGATGGACATCGGCTCCCCGGTCTACTAGTACGCGTAGCATTTACCGAATCCCCCCGTCCCCCAAACTCAATCCATGGCCAAGGCCGCCGCCTCGGGAGCCTTGGCCTACCGGCGGCTCACTGATGAGGATGGGAACGCTGGCGTCGAGCTCTCGTCCGCCGTGGGAGGCGACTCGCGCATCCAGATCGGAGAGTCCGAAGGGTCGGCTCCCTCATCGAGTCCCAGCGGCGGCGAAGTCTGTGCGGCGCCGCCGGCGAAGAACAGTAGCTTGAAGGTGTTGATCCTGAGCTGCACGGTCGCCGCCGGCGTGCAGTTCGGGTGGGCGCTGCAGCTCTCGCTTCTGACGCCTTACATCCAGGTGAGGCTCTTGCTTCCTGTCTCTTGGATTGGGAAAAGGAATGTGGATGGGTATTTGGTTAAGGTCTTCTTTTCCGGAAAGTGGTCGGCATGAAAGGATGTTATATTGCGGGATTTGTAGAAGAACAAGTGGAGAATTCAGTGACATCTAACTCTTTTATCACTTATTTGACGGCTTATTTTAAATTTAGAATGTCGAAAACAACAACCTGTTGCTAGACGGAATCCTAATTGGGAAGGTAATGAATTTGGCAGATTCCATCTATTTCTGCTCTGTTTTGGGATCCAAGAAGTCATAATCGTCATCTGGGCAGAAAATTAAATAAACGTATCCCTGAAACATTATATCAGCTCAACATTTTAATATATCTATTGCACTCTGGATAACAATGAATTAGGAATTTTACTGATAAATAAGACAAAAAAGGCCAAAATTGGATGGATATTAAATATATGTGTGGCTCTTTTTGATATATTATTGCATTCTCAATATAAGGGTGATTTTGCAATCAGAAGAAAAGTTTAATTAACTGATTTCTTATTCATTCTGAGATAAGTACCAGTAGATTGTCTTGAAGAGCTCACTTTTTTTTTTCTTTTACGATGGAATGCAGAAATTACTCTTCGTGTGTTCATTCGAAGAATCTGCTTTCTAGTTTGGTGTGCATTTTAAGCACCTGCTAGTGGTTACAATTTTCTTTTTAATGCTATTATGTTCCCTGCATCAATGCTGAATGATATCTGAAAGGTAATATAGCATTCAGTTTAAGTTATTGAGAAATGTGGTTGTGGCTTGAACACTATATCATATACTTTGTATTAGCTAATAGCCCCTGATTACCAATGTTTTTCTCGTTAATAAATGCTAATTGGTTCTGTTAAATGAATACAACTTCAAATTTCTTTCATATAAGAACAGTCAAGAAACTGATTCTGGCTTATTCTTTCTGCAGACACTGGGAATAGAACATGCTTTTTCTTCATTTATTTGGCTCTGTGGGCCCATAACCGGCTTCATAGTAAGTACCCGGAGCTTATTGTCTTTGGATAGAACAATATAGTCTTTGTTTAAGTATTCCATCTTGTTGGTTAAGATTTGAATTATTTTTCAGTTTCAAGCACTCTCTCTTCTTGCTTTTGTTTCATTTTTTATCATTAAAGTTCTACTTAAGAGCAAGATGAGGCTAGGCTTTGTGGATTTAGCTTGAATATTTTCATGATAGGTTTTGTTGATTTAGTTTCATCAGAATTCGTTAATATTGGCCTCAGATCAGACTTGCTTTTTTACATATTTTTTAAGCATATAATATATCATATTTGTGTGCATTATCTTCACCACTTAGATAGTCAAACTGTCACATATTAACTTAAATGCCATTTTTTTATTGATTAGTTGATACCCACCTTTATTTGAAAAGTCATCCACGTAATCGAGATTTTCTCCTTGGCAATTGGTAAATGATTTTGATATCACCATCTATGCCCTTTCTCTGTCATTCTTTTGCCGCTCTAAATCTCTCCCTGACTGTCCATTGACAGTGAAATGCATGCATGTTTCAAGTACACAGTATCATGCTGCACATGCATTATTACCTTTGTAGATAAGTTGAATCTGGAAACTAACCCTTCATATCAGGTTCAACCATGTGTTGGCATTTGGAGTGACAAATGCTACTCAAAATATGGGAGAAGACGACCTTTCATTTTTTCTGGCTGTCTCATGATATCCGCTGCTGTGAGTGCATTGGAAACTTCATGTTAAAAGTTTGTGTTGTTTCTTCATTCTTGCACTTCCAATTGTTGATCAGGTTTAACTATTTTTCATGATAGGTAACTTTAATTGGTTTCTCTGCCGATGTTGGTTACTTTCTAGGGGATACAAGAGAAAATTGCAGGTTAAAATGAGTTTCTGTTTTTCGTCTAAAACAATATGTTTCTATATTTACAAGGGAATAAAGCGGATGATTGTCCACCTTGACGATCATCCACCTTCTTATAAAAAATAAGTTTTTGTTTTTTCAAATTGAAAAATTAAATGATCTGTATTACAATCTTCATACTATATCAGCACTTATAAAGGTCCACGCTGGCGAGCAGCTGCTATCTTTGTACTAGGCTTTTGGATGCTGGATCTTGCAAACAACACAGTGCAAGTAAGTTTGTCTAATACTTCTTCCCTCAAGTGTGTCATGACTCATCACCTAGAACATTTTACTCTTTTATGGGTCATCAGCTTTGCTCTGTCGATGAATTTAATTAATGAACCTGCATATTTCATCTGACTTCAATATCATTGTGCTATTTTTTCCTGAACCCCAATTTTAGGGTCCAGCTCGAGCTCTGTTGGCTGATCTTTCAGGTATTACTCTTTTTCTTTTGCTAAATGTTAACGAAAAGCTGGTTCAGGTTCTTTAATTTTCAACTAAACACATGGAATGTTGTAGGCCCTGATCAGCGTCATTCTGCAAATGCAATATTTTGCTCATGGATGGCAGTTGGAAATGTTCTAGGATTTTTATCTGGTGCGAGTGGTTATTGGCACAAGTAAGGCAACAAATCTTACCATTGCTTATTTTGACACATTTTCTTTTTCCTTTTTGCTATGGAGGATCTGAACCTGAAAGATCATAAGAATTATGTTTCAAAAGGTAAGTTAAGTGTTGGGCTTTAAACATTAAGTACATTTCTAACTTCTTATAAACCAAACCATGCAGGATGATAGCTTTTGGTGAGATTGAAATTTAGCGATGCACAATATGTGAAATTTGAATGTAATAGGCATGACACACATACAGTGTTGTGCTGCTCAACCTATCTTAAAAGTAGCAATACAAACTCGTAGTGGACAGAACCCATATGTAACTCTTGGATTGCCAGATTTGCTAGAAAATATGCTAATTGCTGTTCATCTCGTAATCTCATTTCTATTATTGTGATGTGCAAAATATTGTTCATATCATGAATAAAAAAGTTACAAAATTAATTGTCACATTATTTAGAATGTTTGTGCACAGAATAACAATATACACGAAGTGTTACCCTTCAGGAAGCAAAGTTATCTTTCCTGCAGTTAATCTCTTCATTTGCAATTAAGCAATAAATCTCATGGCAGGCCTGTTTGACCGACCACACATCCGAGCTGACCAAGTTTTACCTGGTCAAGCTGGGTCAAAGTTTGAAAATTTTGATCCATGGACTCAAACTGACCGTACTCAATCTGAACTGGGTCGATAACTTTTTCCTTCTTTATGCATGATTGCAAGCAAAGTTTGAATATGAGGGAGATTTAAACATATTTTGAGTAATTGTTTTTAAGCAATTTTCTGGTATAGACCTTGGTATCCAGTAGTTGACTAATCTAGTTTGAGGCTAAGAGCGTAAAGGTTTAAACCTCTCTCAACAGTGGCAACTCTGGATTTTTTCATACCAAGTCCAAGAACCAAACAACCGTCATTATTTGTTTTCAATTTTCAAGCCTTTTGATATCTTCTAACAGCCATGAACCATATTTCAATTGAAAGTTCTTTATTAGTTCTTCTCAAAATAGAATAAATAAATAAAGTAACGATCGATCGCAATTTTCTAATAAATAAAGAAAAAGGAATAATCAACAAGATTACAACAAGAATAACCAATGATTACATTAATATCTTTCTAAAAGAACATGAATAACTGTGATAAACACAATCCTGGAAAAAATAGTAAACTGTGAGCTTATGCTTTCCGAGCCCTTTTTTTAGAATGAATGAGGAAAGTAATTTCATAACCTCCTATTTTCAAAAAAAATTCATAACCTCCTTAAGTGTAAGATTTCATGCACTTAGAAGTAGAAATGTACTATTTTTTTAGTTAACAGATGTACTAATGCTAGTGTTGGGGGGAAGGGTAGGGGGCTGGTTTGGAATGAAGTGGAACTTAGTAGCGTTGTACTCTTGTGATGTCACATGCCTCATAAGTCATGATACAGATGTCAAATACTTTTGTCCTGCAGGTGGTTTCCTTTCTTGACGACAAAAGCTTGCTGTGAAGTTTGTAGCAATTTGAAGGCAGCTTTTCTAGTTGCTGTGGTGAGTTCTTATAACCTATATGCATGTTTTGGTGATATCTTTAATATGCATTTATTTATTACCTGAACTAAGATATATTGCTATACAAATATCGCTGGTCCAACGTAGAAAATTTAATTAAAGCTATGGTGTCCAGAATGATGTATTTGAATTATTTTTCTTCTGAGTGATGTTGAAAACACTGAGAGATTTGTCTCATTTTATTTTATGAAAGTTGAATTCTAGGTTGTGGCTTTACCTTACATGATCGTCCTTTTATGAGAAAATTCATGATTTCTTTTTTAATTGTCTTGCTCCAACATTTAAACTTCTTCAGAAAGAAAAAAAAATCTTTTTGTCACTGGAAAAAGAGAAAGATGGGCTACTCCCCAAACGTGCGGTGACTGTCAGTTCGTTTGTCATTGGGGATTCATTGCTGGTTGTGCAAAGAATCCTTTTCTAAGAAAGTATTTTTTTAGCTAGAAGAAAAAAGGAAATGAAATTAGACTTTTTTGCTTCCACTTTTGATATTTCTTCTATTGAATTCCATTTCATTTTTTCTACAAAAAATCATTAGTTAAGGTACTATTTATCCTTCTCAAAAAGGGTATTCTTTACTTCAATTAGGAACTTATGATTAGCAGTATGTACATCGAGAATGACATAGTCACTCTATTATAAATTGTGTTAAAAAAACTAGCTGTAACTCTGTTAATTCTGTCTAGTACAACTGCTGGGTTTGATTTCATGTTGCTGATCTTAGAATCATGTTGTTATCATCACCTCTGGATGCATTTTTTGTTGTAACATATCTTGTTTTATGTTCTTTGTATCACTATTTAATTAGCAATAGACATTGATTGAAACTTACATGTGTTTCTGATATCTGTTTTTCGTTTTCGGGCCTCCATACTTGTGTTTATGGTAGATATATATTTCCCTCATCCTCATTCTTCCAATCAAATTTTATATTGTCCACTTTGTAAGGATCATTTCTCTCAATGTCTTAAAAAAACTTTAGCTATTCAACAGACTTATTTTATTAAACGATCAATAGTCTCAATTTGAAATGTTCTGCATTTTATTTGTATCGACCTGTAGCAATATATTTGGTCAACAAATTTTCAGGTTCATGCAGCTGCAACCTTTTGCAACAGCTAATTCTGCTGCTTTTGAGACCTATTTTTAATTTGTTTTTCTTATGATTGAAGATTTATGAGTTAATGTGATGGTAATTAACTTGATGTTATTGAGGCTTTACTAAACACTGTTTCCTGCATATGCAGGTATTCCTTCTGCTCTGCATGCTTGTTACTCTATATTTTGCCAATGAAATCCCTTTGGAACCAAAATCACCTGAACGGGTCTCTGATTCTTCACCCTTACTGAAAGATCCTGGGGTATACCACAGTGATTCTTCACATCAAAGCATGAAGCTTAATAATGGTCATAACTCTGAAGTTAATGTGAATGGTAAAGTGCATATAAATGATTCATTGGACGGAACTATCCATGAAAACAGAATTGGATCTGATAATGATGGGCCTGGTGCTGTACTGGTTAACATATTGACCAGCTTGAGGCATTTGCCACCTGCCATGCACTCTGTGCTGCTTGTCATGGCTCTGACCTGGGTATGCTATTAGGAGCAAAATTAAAATTATTTTATGGCCATTTTCTTTATAATCTTGACCTTTTTTAAGGGAGATCATCGAGACTTGTTTTATCAATATCTACAGCTATCGTGGTTTCCCTTTTTCCTTTTTGACACTGATTGGATGGGGCGAGAAGTTTATCATGGGGATCCCTCTGGGGATACCAGTCAACAGTCAAATTATCAAAATGGTGTCAGAGAAGGTGCATTCGGTTTACTATTAAATTCAGTAAGAATCCTTGAGCTATGTATCTCACTAGTCACTACCTTGAGTCCTCAGTTGTATTTTGCGGAAACGAAAGAAACTAGCTAAGAGAAAAATCATGTTGTTGCTCGATGAAATTAGATAACTTGGGAACATGGTTCACATTCATGTTCACCGATTTTATCGTGTTAACCTCACTAGCTGAAGTTCTGTGCATGCTGCGGAAGTGAGCTTATATAGTCTCCACTCCAACTCGGAAAGAAAACCCTGCTTTTGGTTATATCACATAAGTGTAGGAAACATTGTAGATTATTGTAGTGTTGTTTACTATGTTGAAAAGATACATTCCATTATCCATGAACTTTGTTGTTTTGATAATCTTTTTAGGAAAAATATGAACTTTCATTTAATAATTTGAAATTTTATATGGGAATTTTTTTATCAGTGTCGGAAACTACTTACTTATAAAAGTCTATCTTGGGTTGGGTTGTGGGGGGAGGGGCAAATTTTTATTGTAAAATAACAAAACTATAAAAAACACCAACTATTCACAATTCATAATAAAATTAAATATCATCAAATTATAGGTTTCTTGTCTTAATCTTGTACATATTTAACCTTAAAAATATCTATCTTAAGCACACGGTACCTGATAGAAGTCTTTGTTCTTGCACACAATTACTGAAATCCTATTTTATGTTAATCAGAATAACCTACAAAGCAATTTTGCACGAGTATAATGACATAATATTTATCAGCATAACATTTAATTACCTAAGATCTTTATTTCCATGTTCGAAAAGCAAACCTCGATTAACATCTTCTTTTACAAGGCTACTGAAGTCTAGTGGAATGCCATAGATAAGAGAATTTGTGCATTCAGCTTTGCTATTTGTATCCCCTTTCTCTCTCTCAAAAAAGGAATGACATTTGTAGCTATATCATACTATATAACATTTTTGAGATTACATATTCACATGCGCATCTTACTTGTCAGATTGTTCTTGGGGTTGGTTCTTTCCTTGTCGATCCAATGTGTCGTAAAATTGGTGCAAGATTAGTTTGGGCCATCAGCAACTTTACTGTGTTTATCTGCATGGCAGCAACTACAGTCGTAAGTTTGCTAGCTTCCAGTGACTATTCTACTGGAATCCAGCATGTTATTGGACAAAATAAAGGAATCAAGGTGACAGCATTAGTCATCTTCTCAATACTCGGCCTTCCTCTATCGGTGAGTAAAAAAATTCTACAGCATATTCATGTTCCTGCATGCTGAGTCATCCACAGCTCCCGTTTCCATTTCAGGTGACATATAGTGTTCCATTTGCGGTGACTGCAGAGCTCACTGCTGATACTGGTGGAGGGCAAGGTCTGTTTCTCATCACATTTCCGTATTTGTTCACAATTTTCACTTGCTGAACAACCAAAGATGGAATTTGCAGGACTGGCCACTGGTGTTTTGAATCTTGCGATCGTGATACCTCAGGTTAGTCTCTTTACTTTAGTCTTCATTTTGACTAATTTCATGTTATACCTTGAATAATTCACAATTGTAGACAACATACTGAAATCCAGTATGTTCATCTAATATAACAAAGAAATGTGAAATATTTCTCTTGATTTTAAAGCTTAAATGTATCCTTTGCATTTGCATCAGATGTATGCTAATTTCCTAGTTCTAATTTCTAAAAGCTTAATATGAGTTCTCTGATCAAATTCTATAAACAAAGTGAGTTCTTTGCACATTTGTGAAGGTAGAACTGAAACAAACATGCTAATTGATGCAATGTTTTGCAGATGATTATATCCATTGGTGCAGGGCCCTGGGATGCTCTCTTTGGAGGAGGGAACATTCCCGCATTCGCTATAGCTTCTGTCTTTTCCTTTCTTGCAGGTATTCTTGCAATAATGAAACTACCTGAAGTTTCAAGTTCCTCCGCTTCTGCTGGCTTTCATGGATTTGGTTAATCTCGTGCCAACGGTAACAGTCATGAGTTTTGTATGAATCACATCCATTCATATTCAATTTAATTCCTTTTACATGTACAGCTATTACCATACGTGTACTTGAGTTCGTCCATCTACAAGATGTTAAAGAATTAACATGTAGATTCACAACATATTTAGCTACCAAGTACGATTACTTATAGAATCAGAACTTACACAGGCACCGGTTAATCATCTGGTATTAAAATTTTAAGTGTTTGCTCAGCCATAACAATGCCTCTTTGTATACAAAGTTTATGAGAATAATGCACCAATGTAGAAGCCTTGTGAGAATGTGTACTTCCGTTCATTTTTTGTTTTTAATGTGCTTTCTTATGCTATGTGGAAGCCTCGTGAGAATGTGTAGTAGTGGAGCCTTTATGTTGTACTTGTTATTCTTCCGCTTTTGAGAATAATGTTCAAGACTCAAGAGCAAAAAATTACCATGACATTTGGAGCATTTTGTTCAGAAAATCTGAAAAAAAAATGGAAATATAGGGATTAAATTGTTGGAGTTTTACACAAAGCAAAAAATAACACTGTTAGTATTTTTTTAGAAATAAAAGGATGACTACACAGTTTAGTAGTCATTCGTTTGTATTAAAGTAAAGATGAAAATGTACAAGTATGTGTAAAAGAAGGCTTTCCCCAAAGATCCAAAAGAAACAATGGAATGTTATCAAAAGTCCCACTCTCTAATTTGGAATAATATATGGTGAACAATGTTCTCACTATAGCATTTCTCCTCTTAGAAGATCGTGCGGTTGCGTTGGAGCCGAATCGCCCATGTGGAAGCCATGGCTTGTGCCCACGGTCATCGCCATCCCGGATTGCTATTCATGCCGAGGGCTCGAAGTGAGTCCCAGAAGCCATCCACTCCTGACGTGTTGATGCTTGCGAAACCCAAGCGGCTCCATGTCTCCCGAGCAACAGAGCAGGTGAAGAATAGATGTGCGATGTCATCTTCTAGTAGTTGTAGGAGCTCCTCGGAGCGCTGGCCCTCTAAACTGTGGTGTCCAAACTCCTCCACTTGTCATGTTTGACGTTGTCCAACACTCACATATTGTCGCCCTCGGATGTGCTGAGAGCGCCACCAGCCGAGGGAAGTATATTGTCAGTGTATCGCCTGGTGTCCACTCGTGGCTCCAGAATGCAAAGCCAGTCCCAGAGCATAAGGAAGCTTGGAAGAAAGCTCTCATCTGCGGGAGGATAGTGGACACCCCTCGCCAGAAGGCTGATGCACCACGTGGAAGGCAAGTGCATGTCTCCTATGATAGGTCGCGGCCATAGCATGCAAAGAAGACTGTACCCCAAAGGTCCACCCCTGGTCCCATGATCCGACCTACCCATCGGGCAAGGAGAGTCCGGTTAGTCCGATTGTTGGTATTTGCAGCTTTAAAAGACACTATTGGTATTTGCAGCTTTAAAAAAACTTCAAAAGCTAGATTCTATCATGACCATTTGCACAATTCGATTGTTGCTCGTAAAAACTCAAAATTTAAACTTTAAGCTTGTATGCATGTGTTTTAAGAAAAATATCTTTTTAATAATTTCTTTTTTCTTATTTTGTATTTAATTTAAGAAAGGTTAGCAATGTCCAGTCATCAGATGATTGCATGCAGCATAGGAAAATATTTTTTTTCTAAAAAAAGAACAATATCCACTGTTTTTTACTCTAATTTTATCGGATTTATTCTGTTTCATGCACTCTAAAATCTAATTGACTGATAAATTTAAATTTTCTAAGCAAGTATTTTGGAATTTACCATTTTTTATACTTTAGTAATACTCAATAATCAAGAATTGAAATATTAATTTTTCTCGTAAAAAGATTAAATCCCGAGATAATGATTTATTTTGGATTTTTATGCGAAGTTAAAAGTTTCTTGAAGAGTAGAAAAAAAAAACCTTTCATTCCGTATTGGCTATGTTCTTCAAACGATTAATAGTTTACGTCTAATTAAGTAATTATTGTAAAAATTAAAGTAAAGATGACTTGAAAATTTGATTAGAGTGAACACTGATCGATACAAAACTTTATTAATATAATATAATATAATATAATATAATATAATATAATATAATATGCTTCAAGTTACCGACTCCACTCACAAATACCACGAAATAGGGAGACGCGCGCCGACGATGGCCGCAGCGGTTCCCGCGATTCAGCCCTCATTGCCCAACGGCGGCCTTATGGGAGATGGTCGTCCCAACAGTGGCGCCGCCGTCGCCGCCCTCACCAGCTCTACCGCCGACAAGAAGAAGGCTCGCGCCGTCGTCGGAAGCAGAAGAAGAACAACAAGAAGAGCTCCTCCAAAGCCCACGACGGGCAGGAAGTCGGAGAGCCGAAGGAAGACGACGCGGGTGCCAGGCCGGAGGTACTTGCTCGTTTAATTCAATTGACGGAGCTGCTAGGGTTTCTTATGGTTTCGCTCGTCGCAGCCGTGGGATTTATGTCGGCGTTAGGCCTTCGCCGATGCATTCGATTCGGCGGATTGCAATTTGGCTCGATTGCAGCAACTTTAGGGTTTTCTTGACGTTAGAATCTCTTGGCTCTTTTTGCAGGTTGAGATGACAGTTGAAGTGGAGTTATGTGCCCGAGAAAGCCGACGTGGAAGAAGGTTTCCTTGAGGCGTTTAAGCAAGTTTTCGAGAAGTTTAACTTCCAAGATGCCGCTGGTGATGCTGAGGTAGGGGGGCGAATGCTTTACGAGTTTGCTATTAAGGTTGAGAATGCAAATTGAGATTTTGATCGATCCGCTTCTGCTTTTTTTTTCAGGGTGATGCCGAGAAGGATGAAGCTGAAGCTAATGCGGCAGCTAAAAAGAAGGGTGATTCGGATTCAGAAGAGGAAGAACAGGAAGCTCAGCAGAAGGAGAAAGGTCTTTCAAACAAGAAGAAGAAGGTTGCTCGTGCTTATCCTTAGTTTTCCTATTTCTTTGTCCAACCATTTTCTCTCGGAGTTAAATTCTGATCGTTTTAGCAAGTGTTGATTTGTTATAATCATGATATGGCTTATGTTTATGTAGCTTCAAAAGCGGATGAAAATCGCTGAGATAAAACAGATATGCTCAAGGCCTGATGTGGTAGAGGTATGTAATGATGCTTTGCTAATAATTTAAAAAGTTCAAATTTTCCTGTAAATCAAATATCTTTCATGTTCCTTCTAAAAGGTTATTATCATCGCTTTGTATTTCTCTAGAGAAATTATGTCTTGCACATGCATACACACCACTCAGATGCACAGAAGGGTACCTGAAAATGTTTCATAAACTAACCACTCCATCGTACCTACCGTGACTTTGCACTTACTATTGTTTGAAGATTCAACTGAAAAGGTTTATAATGGACTGATGTGGTTGTTTTAACATATCTGAAAATATTCATGAACTAGCTAATGCTCTATGGCTAAGAGCTCTATGGCTACGATTGTGCTACCCACTCTTTGTTGAAAATTTGACTTCAAGGTTCATAGTAGAGTGAATCTGTTTTCTTTTTTTTTTT
>LTAE01008223.1:0-13088 GCA_001647135.1 Pontederia paniculata | reverse complement strand
ACCCACACAACTAATTATTTGTTTCTCAAAAAGAAGAAAAAAAGAACTAACTATTATTTTTGCTACTTTTTGGATTTGCTCATAGAGTTCTGTACTTGCATTGGATGATTCTCTTCTAGATGTTGATCAAGTTGATAATCTTATCAAATTTTGTCCAACAAAGGAAGAAATGGAACTACTCAAGGTAAATAATTTTGTGGATTTAATTTCTTCTCCATGTATTTGGTGTATCATCCTGTCATGGTTTTTTGCCTGTTTATGCAGTCTTTGTCGCTTTTTTTTTGTCTTACATTTCAGGGATACAATGGAGATAATGAAAGCTTAGGAAAATGTGAACAGGTCAGTAAGTTCTCCTTTTAGTTATGTTACAACTTTCTTTAAAACAAGGTAGATCTTGTTGGAGATCTTCTTATAATGGTTAGTGTTTTTAGGCAAGAAGCAATATAATATCTTTCTTCTCATTGTGAGAACCATCTTTACTCTCATTTGAGAGTGAGCTTTGGCCCAATGGTTTAAATGCTTTTTGGTGATGGAGAGGCCATTAGTTTGAGGTCTAAGTAGAAACACTATGTACGGGTAAGGGGAGGTTGCAAGAACATGTGATTACCGCTCCAAACCTGCTAGCTAACAAGATGTCATTTGCCTTTTTTCTACATCGTCAACTTTTTTGTACTTTGTTATCCTTATGATATTTTTTTCCTTCTATAATTAACGCCACATTTTTATAGGGTTACCATCACGACTAGTTGCATTTCGGGCTAGGCACAGTGAAATTGTAAAATCATCTCTACTTAAAGCATTGAAACAGTTACTGACATTGATTTTCTTTCTTGTTGTTGTTTGGATAACAGTACTTCCTAGAGCTGATGAAGGTACCAAGGGTTGAATCAAAGCTAAGAGTTTTCTCTTTCAAGATTCAGTTTCGTTCACAGGTTAGATCAAATACTTATTTCATGCACACGCTGGTTTGTGGCTTTCATTTCATACTTCTTTTTCTAGGTTTCTGACCTTAGCAACAACCTTAACATTGTTAATTCTGCTGCCGAGGAGGTAAAATGCTTACTTGTGCCTTTTCTTTTGGTTCACTAAGAACTAAACAAAAAATGATATTCTATGACTTTATACTTATGTTCAGATCAGAAGTTCAGTCAAGTTGAAAAGAATCATGCAGACAATTCTTTCTCTGGGAAATGCATTGAACCAGGGAACTGCTAGGGGTGAGACAAAATAATCAACATTTTGCCTTAATATCAACTTGTTTTATTTAATTTCTAAAGAAAAAGGGTTTAACTATCTCAATAGAATGAGAATGCAGTTAAATATACTAGCAATCATAATTTCATGTGTGTTTCTCATTAGTTATATGTGTATAATGCTATGATTAAGGTAATGTGAATAGTATAACCAAATAATTCAACAATGAAAGATGAACCTTTCCAATGTCTTTGTTCAATATTCTTTGCAACTTTTGATATGGGAATTTATTAAGTTGCATGGACATGGAGAAACAAACCGGAACAATTGTGCAATTTGGAACCAGAACTTTGCATTGTGCCGTGTAGTTCACTAGATTTCAGGCATAGTTTGAGAAATCTGCATCACCTTTGAACTGGGTAACAAACAGTCATCCAACTTTACTCATTTTCTCCTCTCGGTCACTAAACTTCACTTTGTAATCATCCAACTTGAGAATTTTTTAATGCATAATTATTCTGACTGGCTACCGTCGATTTTCATGTTGCTACTTATGTGGCGGCCACACGTGCATTTTTCTCTCCTCCACACACACACACACATCCTTCCTAAATGTCAAATATTATCTTACATGGCAAAAATAAAATAATAAAAAATTTAAAAAAATATCATTGACTAGGAGAGTTCATCGGGTCAGGTTGGACCTGAACCGACCCTATCATCAATGGGTCACGTATGAATTTCAATTTTTCAAACTCGACCTGATCAGATGACCCGAACTTTTATATATTCTTTATTAAACATGAATCAATTTTTTATTGATAATAATTTTATATTACTTTAAAATTAAAATCTATTAAAATTTATACTTTATATCTTTGACAACTATTATAAACCTTTGAAAAATTATATTTATTTATTTTTTAGAAATATTATTAATATTAAATGTTATAGAAAATTAATTTATGAAATATGAAAAAATTCAATCGTGCAAACTAATGATCCAACCCGACCCAATGAAGATCAGTTGAATCGAAGTTAATAACTAATTTGTCATCAAGACCCAATCCGATCAACGTTAATCGGATTGTATTAAAGTTGGGATTGGGTCAGGTCAAACCCGACACGTGACGAGGAAAGGGGGCGAGCACCAACAAGGGAGGAGGGGGTGTCGCCCTCCCTCCTCCGCGAGGGAGAAGGAAGAGGGGTGTTGGTCGACGCCCCCTCCCCTCTCTCAATTGTTGATGAAGAGGGAGGAGGGGGGCAACGCCTCCTCTCATCTCTCTGTTGTGCATCTCTGTTGTGCATGCAGAGAAGCAAAGGTGAGGCCCCCCCTTCCCCTCTCTTCACCGGCGAGGAGAGCTAGGAGGGGGGCGCCCTCCCCTCTCTTTGTGTCGCCCTCCCTCCTCATGACGTAGAGAGAGGAGGGCGGCGACGAGCCCCCCTCCCGCTCCCTCTTTGCCGACAAGCGATGATCATCCTCTTCCTTGCCGGCAAGCTCCTTCAGGGATCGGTCCTTTTCTTCGGCTAGCGGCAACTCCCTCTTTTTCGAGCAACAACCCAACATGATTCTGCCTTTTTTGTTTTTTTTTCAAATTTTATTAATTTATTAATTTTTCCATATAAGAGAGATCAATGACGTGGCAGAGAGAGAGAAAAAACTAGTTGACAACGACATAAGCATTTTAAATCTGAAAATCGGCAATAGCGGTCAAAATGACAGCACATGTAAAAATTTTTTAAGTTCGATGGTTATAAAGTGAAGTTTGATAATCGAAATGGGAATGCGTGAAAGTTGTTTGTCTAATTTACTCCCTTTGAACTTGTTGTTGTTTACGGATGTTAATATATAGTGATAAATGTTGATTGACATTCCCTCTCTTATATATTTATATGACTTGTTCTTTGGTAACTTCTACATGTTGCATATTAATTTTCATTTGAAGTTTGTTGTTGGATTGTTTTCAGGTTCTGCCATTGGATTTAGGTTGGATAGTCTTCTCAAACTTACTGATACTCGTGCGCGAAACAATAAGATTACTCTCATGCATTATCTATGCAAGGTATCTTATCAACAAATTTAATCTGATGTTCATTTTAACTAGATATGTTCTGTCAAGTTAGCTCCTCTTACTTTATAAAAAAAAGTTAACCTTTTCTTAGACCTTATTTGTGAGATCACAACAATAGATCAAGCTAAAGTTATATTGTGAATAAATGAACAAAAATCTTTGTGCACATATACAGAGGAAGAAAATTTTGACAATCGCAATGTTTTTGTGTGCATATTATCTACAAATACACTTCCCAATTTTACATGGTGGCATATGCCTTCGAGTCCATTTAAATCATAACATTAAGCTTTTTAGTTACTGAGCAAGGACATCCATCTGTCCATGCTATGTTACTATATAACTTTTCTACTCACAATGCATAGTTTAAGCGGGTAAAGAAGATGGTGGAGTCACTAACTAATGATACTTGTTTTGGTAACACTAAAGAAGATTTGATTTTGTTTAGCGGTCATGTCTTGTCCAAAATATTTACTAAACTCTTAGCTCTTGTACACAAAGATTTTACACTTTCCCTTGTTGCATGCAGGTTCTTGCTGATAAACTTCCCGAGCTCCTTGATTTTCCCAAGGATCTTGTTAGCTTGGAAGCTGCAGCAAAGGTGTATTAATTGTAGTTGCTTTGTTTACTACATGTCTTCACTCTTTAATATGTGTAAAGTAAATTTAATACAATGTTTTATTTTTGCAGTTACAATTAAAAATTTTAGCAGAAGAGATGCAAGCCATAAGCAAAGGCCTTGAAAAGGTTGAGCAAGAATTAATAGCATCTGAAAATGATGGTCCTGTATCCCAATCTTTCTGCAAGGTACTATTGCAAATATCTATCACTTATGTTCTACAAGATTGGATCCTTGGATATCCCTTGAAGCCAGCTCATTTAGCATGATCAAATTAACAATGATGATTTTTTTAACTTATCTCTATTCAGAAACCATAGTCTCAATCTACATTCCCACATTTTTCACTTTGTTGATTGTTGGACAAGTATTTCCAATGGTTTGTTGAACCAAGTAATTGTGCATAGCATAGTCGTTCTGCAAAGTCATGTAGTAATTCATACAATTGTTCGATAAGTATGTAAGACTTTAAAGAGAGCGCTTTTAGTGTAGTGCGTGTAGCACACCAAAAAGTAACGTTACTTTCTGTACAAAAAAATTTGATCACTGTTCACTTGTACAGAAAGTATCATTACTTGTAGCACACCAAAAAGTAACGTTACTTTCTGTACAAAAAAATTTGATCACTGTTCACTTGTACAGAAAGTATCATTACTTTTTGTACAAGTGTGCTACACATTTTTTCTTCCCGACTTTAAAATATGATAATTATTATAGATAATTTGGAGCATCCAAGGCCAATTCTCAATTATTACATTCATAGGTTTGGTGTTCACATATGTGCCTCGACCAAACATGTGATCTTCAAGTTGTTCTTTGTGCCATCCTAATGTCCTGAAAGGAATGTAAAAGTCTTTGACCTTCTGCATCTAGAAACAAGGATAAAACTACAGTTTGTCTCAGATTCATGCATCAGTCACTGATGTTTGTATCATTATTCAACTTGATTGCATAGCAGCTATGCTAAAGTAAGACCAAAGTTAGCTGATTTCTAATAACCTTCTTTTCAGTGTTGGCAGGCCCGGTTTGATCTACAATGATCCTTAGTAACATGTTGTGTAAGAACAAAAGATGCAGTAGTTTTATGATCCAAAATATTGTTAGATATCTTTAAATATTTTGAATCTTAATCAATGTTGTAATTCTTATATGAACATTATAGTAATTCGAATTTGCCTAACTAAACGTCTATAGCATGATCTTGTCACTAAGTTGTGTAAGCTCGGTGTTGCATTGCCTTGTTTGATATCATGTTAATCGCATTCATATATAATTTCTGGAATAAGTAGTCTCTATTCTGTCAATATATTTAAGGCTGCTTTGTTTCTCAACATACAAACCTTTTCTTTTCGCAGACTTTGAAGGAGTTCCTTACGATTGCTGAAGCTGGAGTAAGGGCCTTGACTTCACGTTATTCCAGTGTGGTATGCTTTTGATGCAACTTTGTTTTAAGAATCTCATGTCAAAGAGTAAAGCTCTCCATCCTCATATATCATTTTGTATTGTGCTTGACAGGGTAGAAATGCCGATGCATTGGCCCTTTACTTTGGAGAAGATCCTGCAAGATGTCCTTTTGAGCAAGGTAGTTGCAACACAACATATTCATCTCCTGTTTTCAGAATTTACATGTACTCAGTTATAATCTGAACGTATGAACACATTTTTTTTTTGAAAAAATCAGATAATCTATTAATGAATCTACATGGGATTACTGGGGGAGATGAACACATTTTTTTTCAGCTTCCTGTGTTTTGATTGTTAGCATCTCTCTTCAGTTTTATCACAACTCTTCTCAATGATCATATTTCTTCGTTGTCTTAACAGTTGTCTCGACGCTCCTCAACTTTGTGAAAATGTTTGTGCGTGCCCACGACGAGAATTGCAAACAGCTGGAGATGGAGAAGAAGAAAGCTCAGAAAGAAGCTGAAAATGATAAATTGAAGCTCAACCATCCGAAGGAACAAAACAGCCTATTACACTCTCCTAAGCGCGCCAGCGCCAAATAATTTACATACCGGCAATTTGATCACACCAAACATATTGTTTGCTTACCAGAAAAGCTCATACAGAAAAGTGTACAGAAATAGGCGATAGTTATAGGAATAACATCAGATCAACAAGACATTAGAAGGAAACATAGTCGCCGGTTATGCCTCAAGTCTGTCCTGTAATTAAAGAGGTTCCCACTTATCCACATTGTTGACATATATAAGTTTAAGGGGCAAAAAGGATGTAGCACATTTTTGATATAAAGCATATAGCGCATCGAAGCTTTCTACACACAAACATATAAACACTGGACACTTTTTATGTAAGTGCGCTACATATTTTTTTTCCCAAGTTTAATCGTCCGACTTCGGCCAACAAAGGCAACACTTCTTTCTTCAGGTTGACTTGGTGTGAAGCAAGAAGCAGCAACTCTGAAATCCTGCTAGATACATTGTATAGGGAGATAAACGACTAGTTGTATAGACATTCCTGAATGTATAGTTGCTTTTGTTGACCTTACGTTTTTTTTTTCAGCTTGTTATTTCTGTATGTGTTGAAGATAGATAGTTATATTTGCAATGGATTTTTGAACCGCATCAAAGGTTTTCAGAGGTAAACGTTGACCAAGAGGACAAATCTGAATCCATGTTTTGGCCTCCTACGGTCAAACAGTTTGTATTAAAGTCTCGATTAGATTTGAACTTTGAAGAGTCAAAAGACAACGAACAAAAGAGGAAACAAAGTTTGGAAATAAGTATTTTTTTGTGTGTGTGTCCGAATTCACAACTTAAAAATAATATTTCTAGTCATGGTCCGTGTACCATTCGTATATATTACATTATAATATGGTAATGATTCTGGTCTATAAGACCTTGAACGAGAATAATATAATTCTAATCTTGCTCATGCATTATTTTTTTTAAAAGAAAAAGGATTCATGCATCTTTCGTTTGACAAGGAAGTTTTACATAAATTTGGGCGTATTATATTATATTTGGATTAATTATGTGCACTTTGTCAATTATTTTATGGTGAATTGCTCGCATAAGTACATAATTTATTGGACTCATTATTTATGTATGAAGAAAATTCAAATTGATAATTTCTTGTTAATCAATTAATGTGCACTCTTTTGCATCTCTCTTTCAGAAGACATTTTCTGATAAGTGACACCAAATCTTGATAATGAATTATTAACTTTTCATTAGTTCATCAAAGAAGAAAAATGCAAAGAAACTTCAATATAGAATTCTTTCATGAGTTGGAGATCTAGATGTTCGATTTTTTGGCGACAGCGTCGCCGCAACACTGACCGTGATCGATATTGATCACTCGCTTACGAGAATTATTTGATATAACTATAAAATTATCCATTTATCTCTTTCAATTTTTTTTATAATTTTGACATTTTATCTTCCATCAAAATTAATCCTCCCAAGTTTTTTTATTTAGTAAATAATTGGAATGAATGATGATTTTGTTTTTTTTTATTTTTCTGTTAAAATGTTGCTTTTATTATGATGTCATGATCAGTGATGCTTTTCATTCTGACCATGTCATTACCTAAACCTTTAGGCAGTTGACCAAAAATGAATCCAACGTGTTTTGAGTTTCGATCCACCTCCGGTCAAACAGTCATTTCAAAGTCTCCAATGCGTTTGAACTTCGAAGAGGAGGAAACAAAATAAAAAAAAGACATTTGAATTAAATTAATTGTCCACCAAATAAATTGAACGTAGAAATTAATAAAGGGTTGTCAAAATTAATCTCGGCGTCGTAACTTGAATGTTTAAGCCCTTGCATTTTTGAATTAGTTAATATATAGGGTTAAAAGCAACAAGAATAAAAGAAACATTGAGAATTAAAGTCAAAATTTTCTTTTCACAGTTAGAGGATGAAAGAAAATAAGCCTGATTTTGCACATTTGTTTTCATATTTGTATTCAATACATGGTCTTTTATATAATTCCATCAATAACGCTATCCGATAGAAAAACAAAAAAGCGGCCTAACTTTTTTTCGAATGCATATGTGATGCACTACAAGTAAATCTATATTTTCTGACGGAATTACCGAGGGAAAATAAGGAAAAATTCATCAGAAACCATGTTTCTGACGAATTTTCTGACAAAAAAATAATGTCAAAAAAAAGTTCGTTGGAAAAGAATTTCTGACGGGTTTTGAGCTCGTCAGAATTTTTGACGGTGTAACCCGTTAGAAATTCTGACGGGCTCAAAACCCGTCAGAAATTCTGAGGGGCCCAAAGCCCTCAGAATTTCTGACGGGTCCAAAGCCCGTCAGAATTTCTGAGGGGTCTCTTGCCCTCAAAAATTCTGAGGGAAAATGGTTTCGTCAGAAATTTTTAAAAAAAATTAAAAAAAATAATAATTTTAAAATATTTTTAATAATAATTAAAATATACTATATATTTCATTCTAAATATTTAATTTAGATGTCATATACTACATATTTCATTCCAAATAATTATAAAAAATTACAAATGTACTACATAATATTACAAGAAATTACAAAATGTTTACAGGTAATTACAAAATGTCTACAGGTAATTACAAAATTATTATAAAAAATTACAGATAATTATAAAATATTACAAAATGATTACAATAAATTACAAAAATAATACAAATAATTACAAAATGATTACAGAATATTTACAAAAATATTACAGAATATTACAAAAAAATTACAGAACATTACAACAATATTGCAAAATATTACAAAATGATTACAAAAATATTAAAAAAAATACAGAACATTACAACAATATTACAAAATAATTACATGTAATTACAAAAAAATTACAGAACATTACAATAATATTACAGAATATTACAATAATATTAAAAAAATTTAAGAATATTACAGGGCCGGATTTGGCCCTATGCGGCCAGATCCGGCCTCGCCACGGCCGGATCCGGTCGTGGCGCGACCGGATCTACCGCGCGCCGCCGGGGATCTTCACGTTGGCACAGATCTCGTCGTCGTAGAGCACATGAGAGAAGAGGGAGGAGGGAGGCTGGCTGCCGGACCAGAGGAAGAAGAATGAGGAGAGAAGGAGGAGGGAGAGGAAGAGGGAAAAATGAGAAGAGGGAGAAGGAAGAGAGAAAAATGAAAAAGGGGGAAAAAATTAAGAAGAGGGGTAAAACTTAAGGAGAGAAAATTAAAAATAGGGGAGGGATAAAATTTTCATCCATCAGAAAATTTCCGACGGGTACAAAGACCCGTCAGAAATTTTTGACGAGTATGTTAACCCGTCAGAAATTTCTAACGGATTTTTGTACCCGTCAAAAATTTTCTGACAGGTCTGTTAACCCGTCAGAAATTTTCTGACGGGCCTCCTCACCCGTCAGAAATTTCTGACGAGTCTGTTAACCCGTCAGAAAATTTCTGACGGGCCTCTTCACCCGTCAGAAATTTCTGACGGACCTCCTCACCCGTCAGAAATTCTGACGGGTATTTTTGCCCGTCAGAATTTTTGTGGGGTATTTTTTCCCTCAGAAATATTGGCAGGAATTTCTGAGGGAATATATTCCGTCAGAATTTTCGGTAAGAAAATTCAAATTTTCTTGTAGTGATGTACATTTCCTTCGTCAAAGAAATATTTATTATTATATATATATATAGTTATATTAATGTGCATACATAAATTATCTATGCACCTTGCATACACACACTATGAGTCTTTGGATTAGTATCACTTTCAATCTGATGATTCAAAACATAAAAAATTTATATCGTTGGATTAAAATGATATTAATCCGAAGATCTATTACGTGTCGATGCACGATACATACACAATTGTTATATGCACGTTAATATTTCTCATATAATATATAGAGATCAACATATCAAAGAATAATATCAATGCCAATCGAATAAAAAAAGAATAGTATCAATGAAATGTTCACTAATTAGTTCAAAGAAGGAATTAAGAATACAAAAAAACTTTGTACGGTGCATCCCCAACTTTTGATCACATAACTCAAGAGCTAGTAAGCATTATAAAATCCAACAATAAATTAATTAGGAACAGCGTTAATTTGAAAAAAAAGTTAAATAACAATTCAAATGCCAATTAATTAGTTCTTGGGAGGAGACTACTCGATCATTCTCCCGGAGATGGCGGCCGCCAGTGCCGACTTGAAGGCCGGATCCTTCGTCAGCGACCGAGCCATTTGAGCCACCAATTGGTCGTGCCGGAGCTCCTCCGGCCGTTTGGCATCCGACAGCAGCACCGCCACAGCACTTGCCGACGACGTCCGGTCGGAGGAAGCCGACGACATGCCAATGCGCATGGCCGACTTGGATCCTCCTGCCGACGGCAGATGAGAAGGCTTTGCATGGTTGTGTTCTCCCTCGTACGTGGCCACCAGGATCGACTTGTCCTCTGCGCTTCTTTGCACCTGCTCCACATTTAGATATATATCCTCGTAAAGGTTGCATTTTTAACCTAATTGCATGCATGCATGCATGCAAACGACGTGAAGATTAATAGCTTTGTTTACGTACGTACCTTCTTCTTGACCTCGCAGACTGGAGCAAAAGAGCACCTGAAGTAGGCTCTGGGGCATGGATTGTCCCTGGTCACCTTCTGCCCGTACTTCCGCCATTGGTACCCGTCTTTCACCACCTGAGAGATCATGCACCCAAAACTTATCAGTACATGCTGATCGATCGGAGTACTGATCGAGTACGTACGTGATACGTCGATCGGAGAGGTTTCAGTGCGCTTACGAGGGTCGTGTCGGAGGGATCGGTGCGAACGTAGAGCTTGGAAATTTTGGGCTTGCAGTCCTGGAGAGGGTCGGAGACTGATCGAGCGCGCTTGCAGGGGCCCTCGTCCACGCTCGACGTGCACTGCTCGGAGAGGCTCTGATCACCAGTACTGCTCTTCCTCTTCATCACTCCGCCGCCGACGCCTGTGAACTCCTGCAGCTTCGTCCTTAGCATGCTGTAGTTTTTCGCCATGATCGCCAGCGCTCCCGACAGCCTCTTGTTCTCCTCGTTCACGCGATTCACCTCCGCCTCCAGTGCCTCGATCTGATCATGCAGATCGAACTGGAGTTAATTAAGAGACAGACGAGATCTTGTGATCGTTGCTACAATATTATGTGTACGCGCCCGTGAACTCACCTCCTCGGCCGATGTTTCTACTCCAATGGACATCTCGTCGGCTCGCCTCGCCGGCAGCCCTTGCTGTTTATATGGCCGAGAAGCGCAGTTGATATATGAGCATCAAAATTTGTACGTATAGTTCAAGAGGAGAGAGAAAGCATTCACACGTATATATACATACCGGAGATGGGAATTGGAGTCTGAGGTCGAGATTGAGGGCTGCTTGATTGATCCAAGATGAACCCATGATCGACTGTGAACTCGATGAACTATGTTTCAGGGAACCAACGAAAGGATAATTAAGAGAGTATTCACAAAAAAAGTTGGATTGTGGTGCTATTTATATGCATGAGAGAGAGAGAGAGAGGTATCATCTAGGAAAGTGTGGTTCTTGATTTTAATGCATAATATATTGCAATAGTGAATGTTATAATAATAATAATAATAATCCTATAAATAGAAAGATGTGTGATTATTGGTGTGGGGTTTCAGTATATTCTTTCATGAAATGTTCCTAATATATATTTTTATAAGGTCAAAAATAGAAGCTCTTTAACTTTGTGGGCGTTCAAGGTCAAGGGATCCAAAAGGATATATACAACAAAAGCAAACAATAATAAAAAAAAGAGCAAGTATGTATTCATTTAATTGCAAGATTTAGTCCAAGTTGTCTTCTAGTTCTTATTTGAATATTGTGGAAAATATGTCGTTCTTATCCTTTGTTTTTTCTTCTGGACATGTACATTAAATTATTTTCCAAGTCTTAATTGGTGTGGCTTAATTAATTGATTTCCCATGATATGACGCAAACTATTAATAATGTACTAATTCAATAAAAAAACTTAGAGCATTAAAAATTTCTTAAACTCAACTCAGTTCAACTATTTACTATTACCGTCTACATAAAAACAATTCAGATTATTATTTTATTTAATTAATAGTTCCGCAAAATTTTCAAGTGATTATAAAATTTTAACTACTGTCAAAGAAAAAAATATAATTATTATATTATTAAATGAAGGAACATTCATTAAATAAATTTAAAGTTTTGAAATTTGGCAATCCTTGTAATATAAGGAACTGAACTATACACCTCTTAGGATAACAATTACATTATTCATTCGTTGTTGAATTATTTGAATATCGATAAAGTAAAATATGCATTTATTTTTTTTCCAAAAAAATCATGTAAACGAACTTTACCTATATAATCTTAAAAAATGATAAAAAATTAGTTAATATAATTAATTAATAAAACTATATTGATGAAATTATTTTTTGATATCCGTCCAGAGTCTCCGTATTTAAGGCCACTAACACTTGACTAATCCAAAATCGAGGTAAAAAATAAAATGGTATGTTTTTAATTAAATTAGCGATTTCAGAAATAAAAAAAATCCGAACTTAACTAAAAATTTTAATAACTTAAATTTAAATTTATCAATAGATTTTTTTTATTTCAACTATGTTATAGTTGAATAAAAAAATGAAAGTACGAAACCATCAACCACCACCGACGTCAACCCTCGTGCGTGCTCGGGAGTCAATGTCGGGCACCGTCTTCATTCTTGACCATTCTTTGGACAAAAACAGCTGGTGAAGCTGTGGATTAATCTTCTAATTGGTGGATTCAATAATAATAGTAATTATGAGTTCAACTTTTAAAAATATGAAAAAAAAAATAACATTTTTGAGATTGTGAAATAATTTGCTGATTTCGTCCGTATATACATTTATTTTCCCTCGACCATAATAAACCAAGATTGTTGACATCTAGAGATTAGTGGACGTCCATTAAAATCTTCGGACGTCCACAGTTCTCACATGAAGAGCCTCCCTCGGATCATATAGCACTCTCCATTAACTAAGGTCGACCGGTTCAGATTAGTATATATCTTTGGACGACCATTCATATAGCTTAGGATGTCCGATGGTGCGACTCTAAGAACAGCGGTCGTCCGCTACAAGCTGTCGGACGACCGATCAGAAGAGAAATAGTCACCTACTATTTCATAGGACGTTCACTGTGCGTAAACATAATCCGCTCTCTTGTTTCGGTCGACCCTTCGTATCCTCTGG
>LTAE01008222.1:4949-21003 GCA_001647135.1 Pontederia paniculata | reverse complement strand
TATATATATAAGGATAATTCTATGATGATAATTGTCTCATGAAGATGAAGTGGTAAAAAGTAGTTTTAAACTTATTTTATATCTCATATTTATTATATAGATTCGATAGGTAATGTAACAACAAGATAAAATATGAGTATATATATATATATATATCCACGTCTGAAATTTATGAAATGAAGAATAGGAGAATGATTATAAAAAGAGATAATATGCAATTTTTTATGACAAGGATTATATCACATGGCATCCTCAAAATATTTTAAAATTATTTATTTTATTTTTTAAATAATTTAAATTATCTTATAATAGAAAAATAATGTCATGCTCTTATGAAGCCTTGCAATATAACAATAGTGTATATATATTGCAAAAGAAGATTTTTTTTTATTTAGAATTAGGAAATTTAATCTTTATATCTATATATAGAGTGAAACTTTATAAAACGCGATAATTTCAAACTTATTTTAACTTTTTTTATTTTTGTAATAATAAATTTTATATACATATCTATGAATTTATATATGGTGAGTTCATGGATGACAACGATCTCATGAAGCTAAGTAATTTTTAAAATTATTTTATTTCCAAGATATATATAGATTCTATAGGTAATGTAACAATAAAATAATATATATATGTATATATATATATATATATATATATATATTAGTTGTTTTTAATCCCAAATCTCAAGTTGAAAAAGAAAAAGAATGATTATAAAAGAGATAATATGCGATATTTTGATATAAAGATCATTATGTCATATGGTATCCTAAAAAAATTAGAAGTTATTTATTTTAATTTTTTTTAAATAATTAAACAATTTTTTGGATCAAAATTTATGAACTCAAATAATAAAAAGTCAAGTACCACATCCTAATATCACAATATGTAAATCATGACAAATGAAATAAAAATACAGTGAATAAATTATAATAATATGATATTATTCAGAATAACAAGATGAAATAATATTTACATAACACTTTATTCTTATTAATTAACAATAAAGTTAGATGTAACATGATTTGATTATATTACTAAATATTTACTGGAAAAATTATAAAATAAATGCGTCTAAAAAATTTATATATGAAAGTAAATTTTAGATAAAAGATAGTATGGAATATTAATGTTTTTATATCATATCTCATATCGCAGCTTAATATACAAAGTTTACAAGCTGGGAAACCTTATTGAAAAGCGCACAAAATATGGAAACCTCCATATTGCCCAAATTGCCCCACAACCGGCACCAACCAGTCAAGTCTTCGTGCCACCGAATGGAACCCCTGTTTGCCGGTGGACGGCTTTAAATTCCAATCTCCCAATAGAAAAGGGGCTCTCAATCCTCCTCCGAACCCTAGGAAACTCCTCGTATTTGCCTCCCGATCTCCATAAGATTTCTCTATAAAAGACCCCTCAGTTCGAATTCTCCCGTCCACCGACCACCATTTCCTTCCCTCCGATCGATCCATGCTCACCTTCTGATCTCCGTTTCGACGTCGGATTCCACGCGGAAGCGCACCGACTTGGCGCTGCGATGGTCTGAGAAAGATCCGGCCTTGGTTGCGAAGCATACGGGAAGATCCGATCTTTTTGGTGTTCTCTCGTGTTAGAGCTGAAGAAAAGGCATTTGATCGTGAATTTATTCAGTAGATTAAGTTAAACTAGGTCAAGAATAAGGAATCCGAGTTATTGTAAGGGATCTTTGGGGGTTTCGGGGTTTTTTTCCCTGGGAAAGGAGGGATTCTTGACGGTTGTAGAAAATGGCGGAGCAGGGCTTGGAGGGGAGCCAGCCAGTCGACCTTTCTAAGCATCCGTCTGGGATCGTTCCCACGCTCCAGTAAGTCCCTTTCCAATATTTGGTTGGAAAAGAATCGATTTTGCTTGGGTTTTTGTTTTGCTAAAGAAAAGTACAAGTTACTATGACATGTAGAAGGAATCGAACTTGAATCCGTGCAGTTGCTGGAGCCTTTGTGTGTATATAACTAGACACGAGTACCTTGTTCACTAGGGCATGTGATGAGAGAAATCTGAAGACCTCTGTCAAAAAGATCTACCACTTTTCTTTGTATTAGCATATCAACCACAACTTCTTAAACTTTGTCAACAGATCTTTCATGTTTTGTCTGAGCTGATAGAAATCTGGACTCTTCTACTGTTGTATTGCTTGGTTAAAGTCCGAATGAATGTCGTACACTCTGTCATTTGATGATATGTGAATGATATGTGAATAGTTACCGCTAGAGCTCTTTGGAGTAAACTTTTATGGTACCTAGATTTACGTCATGGACTTGGCAATCTGATGCACTTGTGAGACACATCTTTATCTATTTTGTTTCTAAACGTATTAGGCAAGTACTATATGGCCATAGAATACATTAAAAAATAAGAATGATGATCTCATCTGATTTTGTGAGATGCCATATCTTATAACTACAATGGTCCATACACTTGATAATGTAAGAAGAAGCTCTGTGCCCATGCTTGATTTGAACATTTCTCCTATACATTGTCATTTCTGGTATATGATCTGTTAAGCAGAAATGGGCAGAATAATTGGCAATGGATTGTGCTAAATTTGAACTGTTACTAAATTCCCAGGAACATTGTTTCCACGGTAAACTTGGATTGTAAGTTGGATCTTAAAGCTATAGCACTGCAAGCCCGCAATGCAGAGTACAATCCTAAGGTATCATACAGGTTTCCTTGAAGTTATTGTAGTATTTATTTTCTTGTTTTTTTTGTTACTCTATTTCTCCCCCCTTCTTTTAAATTCTACTTCTTTATGTAAGTTTCACGTCCCTTTCCAACATCAAATGAGACAACTTTTTAATATCTTTCTTATTCTTCTTATCAAGCTTGTCAATATCGAGAATTTAAGTAAATTCATTTTTTCTCTCGTGAATTCGTATCGTAAAATCAAATCGTAAAGTTGTGGAGTCTATGTTCCAAATAAGTTTATTATCAAATGATATTGTGTAACATAAATAAATATTGATATCTTAGATCATATAAATACTAATATATTCTCTTATAATGATAAAAACATAGATTCTCATGAATCTTAACTTTTAACTAATACGATCACTCATTCAAATACTTCACTTCAACAATCAAAATTTTGGTAATAGTAATTTTATTACACTTAGCATAATTCACATGTCATAGTTGAAAAATATAACATACTAACTATATTAATTTGACTCGCAAGGTCCTATAACTCATAGGGTTATGATTCAATATGTGAAAAATAAAATTTGATTTAAAATGAAAGGAAAAGATAATATTTCACAATTAGTTCATTACTAAGACCAACAAATCATAATTCTAGATCATGATTCAAGAGGATTTGGAACCTTTTCGGATTAATAGATTATAAATATGCATAGGTGGCATCTATTTCTCTTTTTTATCCAAAATTACTTCTTCATTCTTAATCTTTTTTGTCCAAAATATTGATTCTGCGAGTTAAACAATGAAAGCTACGATTTCAACCGATTCTAACGATTTTAACGAGTCAATTCGCGAGTCGACCAAGTCTACCTATGAAATACGGTTCTACTACGATTTTACTCGTTTCTAGGGGGTAAACTCTTAAAATCTTACGAGTTTATGATTTAGTTCGCGATATTGACAAGCTTATTTCTGATGAACTGTTAAAGGTAACATTGCTGTACTCTATGTAGCTTACCGTAGATAGTTTTATTTGATGCATCTGTATCATGGTGATGGTCGTTATCTTGTATAGTGACTACTAAGTCGCAACAAGATATAACTTAAATTTGCGGCTCTTCAATAGTTGAATACCTCTTTGAAAATTTATTTCATGCAAATGTTTAAGTTGCATTGCACCTTTACAAAATCCAAGAAAATGTGAGAAAAATGTTTAATGATAAAATGTATATCACATTTCAATAGCTTCTTATCATAGATTCACTATTCGACTGCTATGATTTTGTTTCCATCAACCAATCATTAGTAGATAGTTTTAACTTCTTTTTCTTTCCTTGATAGCGTTTTGCTGCAGTCATTATGAGAATAAGAGAACCAAAAACCACAGCTTTGATATTTGCATCTGGTAAAATGGTAAGTTGTGAATTGTTGTATGAGCACTCTTAGAGTTCACATGTTTTTGTCATTGACATTGTGTTTGAGTTTCTTTTTTTTTGTTGGGTTTTATTACTTCGTTAATGCCTTCTAGCTTATTTTATGTTTCATGTGGATGCTTTTGTGCCTGACTGTTCATATGGTGTTAAGCTGGAAGGTTTTTTTTCCTGATGCCTTCTTATGCTTGTTAAAATAAAGTTCAATTTTTTGGTCGTCAAGCTGATGGATCAAGAAATAGAACTTCCATAAGAATGCTACAAATCTGAAACTCCTCCCTATTCTTTTAACTGTTAAATTTGATGCAGACAATTTTATTCCTAAAATATTGGTCTACATTAATTTTGTAGCAATCCTTTCTGCTCTTAAAAAAGAAATCCTCAAAGGCAAGATATTTTGTTATCCAATTCTGCTATACTTGTTGTTGCTCATGTTTTTAACTATTTATTATCTTGGAAATTTGATTGCATGCTATGTTTTTTTTGCATAGTGCTACTTATAATGAAAGGTGAATAGTTCTGTGTCAATATAACATGGACTAGAATAGTTCCACAACATCATCAAGTATGCCTGAACTCTTAATAAACTTTTGAGCTTTGGCCGTTGGCTACTTCGAGGTACTTTTGAGTTTATGATTACACGAGGAAGATGCTACTGTTAATTTTCATTTGTTTTTTGAGGAAGGTTGATTTTTCTTTAAATTTGATGCAGACAATTTTATTACTCAAAGATTGGGCTACATTAATTTTGTAGTAATTCTTTTATTTTCATTTGTTTTTTGAGGAAGGTTGATTTTCAAATTCAATTGAGGCATTTAGACGCTTGAATACTTGAAAGCACCATTGCTCCATGGTCACTGCTCTAACTGATATTTGAATGCTTCAAAACATTTCATGGTCACAGTGACATGACATTTCTGACTCTATTTGGATCCAAGTCTTGGAAATTTGCAATCCTAGTATTTGAAAATCTGATGCTGGTTTCATATATAGAAAAAAAGATGGTTGGCATCCCCACTATTTATGCACTTTCACGTGACAATTCTTAATAAATGGAGCTAGGTGAGGAAAAGATTTTTTTGAGACTGTGTTTACCATCCATCTCATGCAACTTTTAGGTTTGAGTACTTTTGCCTTACGTAGCTTGGCTCACTGTCTTTATATAATAATGAAAACCTTCAAACAGACAAGATTGATCCTAGTGGGTATTCAGTTTATCAAACTTTATAAAACACTTTCACTTATGAATCTTTTGTTGTTGTTCTCAAAATGTTGGTCTGATCATCTTAATGTACTTTTAGGTTTTTATTGGCACATCATCGGTTCTTAATCGTCCTTCTATAAAAGTGTTTCTTTTTTTGTAGCTTTTTAGGGGAGGCTTTTGTAGTTATTATCGTAATAAACCTCATTTCTTTCTAAGACGAGGAGTGATCTCACAAAAAGAAACATTCAATGATCTTTGATAGATTTTTGTTGTCATGAAATCATTATTCCACTATTTTCACGTTGTTGAAAATTATGATTCCAACACGAGGTAAACTATTTTCACATTGTTGAAAATTATTTGATTCCAACACGAGATAAATTGGCTTCTGAGTTTCTATTTTTTATCAGCCTAGGTATTTGTGCCCTTTGTTTATGTTATTCTTTTCACCTTTGCAAGTGATTACAGTTTATAATGGCGATGTTGTGGAATTGCTCTTTTTATAGGTTTGTACAGGAGCAAAGAGCGAACAACAGTCAAAACTTGCTGCACGAAAAGTACTTTATTGTGTTTTGTTATAGTTTTTCAAAATACATTGCCTTTTGCCCTTATGACTAATGACTAACACGCAGTCGTATTTTCTGGTTTTCAGTATGCTCGTATTATTCAGAAGCTTGGTTTCCCAGCTAAATTTAAGGTATTAAGTTATATTAGCCTTCAAAAATGTTATATTATTAGTCAACTTCTGTTTTCTTCTACTGCCACTAATCTGAAATCTTGGTCTATCTGATTCCCTCTTTTCAATGTGTAGGATTTTAAGATCCAGAACATTGTTGGTTCATGTGATGTTAAATTTCCCATAAGGCTTGAGGGCCTTGCTTATTCACATGGTGCTTTCTCCAGTGTAAGTGATAAGCTATAGTATCAAAAGTGACACACTCAAGTGTATTTCCTTTTGAATTATCCCTTTCTTTCAACTTTCTATGCTTTGAGATGCTCCTTTTAAGAACTGATAGCTCAGTACTTTCTTGTTGTTTTGAATTTGAGTCGCTGTGTCTAAAGTCAATATTTATCAAAATCTTGGTTATACATCTTTCTTCTTTCTGATTTTCTTTTATCCTTGTGTTTTCTTTTCTTTAGCTTTTTTGACTGGGACGTCGGAAGGGTGGCCAGAACCCAAGGGACAATCTTACTATGTTGTTATTAGCTTTTACATGATATTAATTTGCTAAAAACAGAAGTTTAAGAAGATAATGTTTCCTCTTTCTGGTGTGAGTAACCTTTCCTAATCTTAGTTTTTTATTTTTTTTCTAGTATGAACCTGAGCTATTTCCTGGTCTTATTTATCGGATGAAGCAACCGAAGATTGTACTACTAATATTTGTTTCTGGCAAGATTGTCCTTACTGGAGCCAAGGTATTTTTTTAAGGAAATCAAGAAAAATATTTAAGGTTTTGTACGTAGTTTAAACTTATACATTCACATTTAACCTGTATATATGTTATTCTGTTCTTGTCCAGGTGAGGGATGAGACATACACCGCATTTGAGAATATCTATCCAGTTCTCACAGAGTTCAGGAAGAGCCAGCAATGGTATGAGCAGAAAATTATTTTCTGCCTTTTTCATTCTTTAGTGATAAAGATTGGCCTTCATGGCTTATTGCTTGCTGTCACTTATATTGTTTCATAAAGTGTTCCGGTTTCCATTTATTATCTTATTATTTGTTGCTTACTAAAATTTGGAGAAGGCCAGAACAAACATTTTGGGCTTATTCGATCTCCAATATAGCTTCTTTAACAAGTTGTGCATTATCTTTCTTATCCTTTTAATCCTTGCATGTAAAGTATTTATTTTTACTACTTGTGGTTGTTAATTGTAATGTTTTCATTCATTTAGATTGATTGTAGCAGTCAGTAACATTTTTCAGGTAGCTATATACGTCTGAAGAATTTTGCCTCTAGTATGTCTTGTTTGATCTGTGATATGGTCCGAGTTCAATTCTGATAATCTGAGCATTGTACTTGTTACATGTTCTGTTGGAAGTAGTAATTGTTTTCACTCGGAAAATTTAGCACCATCATGGTTTGATCACTAATAAGCCTCATACGGTGAAAGCTATTTTTGTTGCCTGTTGATGAATGCTATTTTTGTGTACATGTATGGTCCTTCTAAAGATCTTTTTTTCACATAAACTTGCAATTCTAACATGGCATCTAAGCTGGTTTTTATTATTTGCATTTGAACTTTTGCTCTGTTTGCAGATTATATTTAATCTCACAGTTTGGACGTTGCTAAGAGGCTAATCCTTCTCTTGCTTGTATATACTTGAGGGACGGATTTCTTTCGGAGTTTCTGAAACAAATGCCGTGTATTCATGGCTCCTATACTATGCCGTAGATGTTTCTGTGCTTATTTCCGTTGGTCTTTCTGCCTTAACGACGAAGAGATAGGAGCTTCTGATTTGGATTTCCAGTGACGGTACCAACAACTGATAATAACGTTGGGGTTTACGACTGGACTTGAGCTAATTTAAGATGGACTCAGGTCCCATTTTTCATCTGGACATAATTCCATCCTTGCAGGTTTTACATTTTGCAGTGCGTTATATGACCTATGATCCTCCAACCTCCAAATGTATTTCGTAGGCCTCGGCAAGATCAGGACTTGTACATGTAACCTTTTGAGCACAAAAAAGTCATTTCTTTGTGCACCTAGTACTTGCAATAAAATTTTCTCATGCGAGATTTGAAATGGTGATGGGGGCGGGGTTTCCGAACCTATTTCTTTCAATTGTTGGAAAAGAAGCTTGATTCTTAACGGTATTGTTAAATTTATTTTGCTACAAATTAACTATAGCAGAACATAAAATTCTTTAGCCCATAGTATTCAAACGTTTTCTTATGTTGGTAATTAAGTAACATACGGCAATATAAATAATCTATATTTGATACAAATATTATTATGCAGGGTTCTTTGGATTGGTTTTTAAATTTAAAAATCATACTAGAGTTTTTTTATTTTTTAAATATATATATATATATATATCTTGGATCTTCTTTTAATTATTTGTTTATCACTCAAGTTAAGAGGATTTGGGTCATTTTCATTGATATTTTTGCCAGCATGTACTTTTTTCCTTGGTCTTTTACCATCTCACACAAAAGAAATGAAAATCTTTATGAGTTTTGGCTCATCTTAGAAGTTAATTTCTATTTGTTTATCAAATAAAAACAACCTAATCAGATCCAAAATAGAGAACATAAATATATTTCTTTAGGCATTACAAGAGGTCTTTTAGTCAACGAGTATTTACTAAGTGGACTAAGTATATAGTTAAGTTATAACTATTATAATAAAATTTGAACTAAGTATACTGTTTATTAATTTTAAAATTTATTGCATTCAATGATTAAAATTTATTTCGCATTCTACAAGCATAATAATTTTTATAATATGATAATTTGACTACAATGATTTCGTTTTATCATCAAATCAAATAAATATTATTATATAATAATGAGATATAATGCAAAGGTAATCCCTTTTATATTTTCCTCGGTATTTAAATTTAAAAAATATTAGTTGTTCGATTAAAACGCCGCTACCCACCGGCATCACCACTACCCTTGCGTGAACCAGGAAACATGATAGTAAGTACTAAGTAGTAACCAAAAGCCGTCCTTCCAAGCTTCTCTAAATGCCAAACGCTCCTCGGTGAGCGGGCGAACGCTGTGCACCGTTTCCCGCTCCTGGCTGGCCAATCCGCCTGCCTTCGTCGCTAGAGCTTCTTCGTCTTCTTCTTCAGCAGCTACTGAGTCAGTCTTCCAAGTCAGGAGCCGGAGGAGGAGGATGAAAAAGTATGAGAAATACGAGGTCGAATTGGATAAGCCTTACGGTCTGAAGTTTGCCAAGGGTAGAGACGGGAGCACTTACATTGACGCCATAGCCCCGGCAGCGCAGCCGACAAGACGGGGAAGTTTGAGGTCGGGGACAAAGTCATTGCAACCAGGTTCAATTAAATCTGTTCTCTCTTCGTGTCAATTTGTCAACCAGGAGTCCTTTAATTGAGATGAGGCTACCATTTTCTTCTTGAAAGATTTCTTCTTTTTTCAAATCTCAAACTTGGTTTACTGAATCTTGAATGCTACTTGTTGGCCACAGATGTTAACTACCAGTCTCGGGGGCAATTTTCTTGATATCATAAACCTTTTATCATATGAATTCCATTTTCCAATTTTTTCCATTTGTGCATCTAATATAAAGTGGGTTCAATTCTTTTTCCTTTATTTCAAGGATGCATGGAATCAATTAAACCAAATGTTGTAACATCAATGTGCTTTCCAGATTCGAGATTTTTATGCTGCTTGAATAAAAAAAAGGTGCAATATCTGTGGGCTGATTTAGCCTCTGTTTATCATTATACTATGCTCTAATGCACTCTATTGAAGCCAAAAGGCTCCAGTTTGCTGTTTGAATGGGCCATTTTAGTAGTTCTGCAGGTAGTTACTAGTTTTGGTTCAATCCCGTATCCCTATTGCTAATCCAGTAGGTAGGTGCAAATAGGATCCTAACTCAGATGACTAAATCTCGTCCATGTATACAGTACTGTCTTTGGAGAAGAGATATGACCGGCTGCAGAATATGAGAGGACAATGTATACCATCCATCAGAGAATTGGTCCCTTGATCAAGAAGATGCAAAAGAGATATGGTCAGTTTGCAACCTACACTATGTTTCATGCAACAAATTATTGCGAACCTTAAAATGACAACTCTTGTACATTTCTCTGATTTTTTAACTGACAATAGAAGGCCTTGGAGTTTGATGTGCATTCTAGTTTTTTTTATAACGTGCAAAAATTATGAAACCTCATAGTCTTCAGCATTTTCTTGCAATTCTTTGAAGAGAAGCATTCTCGTTCTCTTCATCTTTAGATTGATACTTGTTCCTATTTGATGAGGACTTGAGCTATTGGTTTACAATCATAATTCAATAATCACTTGCAGCATATAGTCACAAATAATTTTGTCAGACAAGCATGACTTCGAGTTTAGAAAGACACTACCTTGTAGGTTATCCGGCCAACGAAACATGAAAATATGAATATGGTTTTTGAATGTTGCGCTAGGATGAAAGTTGTGTTTAAAAGTGTTCCCTGGTCTCATTATCACCGCCTTCTCTTAAATCTTTTCTGGAATTACCAGGACAACCATTGGATACTGGTGAGCTTACAGAGAAAGAAATTATTACACCTGAGAGAAAATCTAGTGTTATTAGAAACACAGTGAGAGAAATCCAAGTAAGTGTGATGTATTAATTTATAAGTATTCTTATCGAGTTGAGCAGTATTGAACTTTCATTTATTGTTACACCTTAAATCTCAATTTTTTTATTGAATATTGATTATCAATTTTCTTTTATCACAGATGAAAAATTACTTGTGGAAAAAGGAGCTTAAAGAGTGGAGACAAAATCATCTTCGCTAGGGTATGAAGCTTTATAAGTAAGTTGTCAACCCCAACTATTTGCCTCCATGCGGTGAAAAGTAATAACAATATACTTTCAAGGTGAAGAAATGCACCAAGCAAATTCATGCAAACATGTAGATTTTTGTATAATATGTCTTATATCTGGATGTGATATTTGATAATTTACTTCTATCATTCTTTACAAGTATGAGCTTTCATAAATCATAAATGAAACTTTTGAGATCCACAGAGCTGTCATTTATTCCCTCCATATGTTATAATAATTTCTCTCCATTTGCATTGTAGCATAAAACTCTTGGTTGATAAATATCTGCAGACCTTTAGTAACAAATTTTTAACATGAGTATTGTCATATGATATACTTCTTTTTATGATATAGTTCAATGATGACATAACTATGTGCTTGGCTGGAAGATGCATTTTATATGTTTTATATTTTGAGCTTATTGCTGAAGTTATCTAAATTAAGGCATTCAAGTTGTTGATTAGTGTTGATGCATGCATTTTTACAACATATTTTAGAGTTTGCGTTAGGCATTATTCTCAGTCATTTTCACATTGCATGCATCTATTTTCTACTTTATTTGATTCTATTCTTCCAAGTCCAAAATCTACTCATGTTTGGTGTATTTTGTAGGAAATCACATGAAAAGGTGGAAGAATGATCAAAATCAACTTAAAACCGCAAAGGAGCATCGTCACGAAGGAGAAACCAACTCTTGGACTTCATCACGGGCCGTGACAAATCGTTACGGGCCGTGATGCGTCATTTAGCAACAGCGAAGAGCCGTGGGTGCCGAAAGCAAAGCGAGTCCAACTCAAACGTTACGGGCCGTGACAGATGGTCATGGGCCGTTATATTGTACATCACGATCGCAACGCACATATCACGACGCTTGCCGAGAGCCTGCAACTTGAAATCAGATTCATCACGGGCCGTTGCACTATGTTACGGGTCATGATGGGTCATATCACGGATCGTCACTTCGTATCACGGCGTCGATAGCAACAGCAGATAGGGAAGTCCATAACTGTTACGGGCCGTTATAAACTCTTATGGACCGTAAGTTATGAAGAATCCGAGAGCTGTACCTATCCAGTGCCCGAGTTACGGGCCGTGATAGTTCGAGGAATTGAAGACACCTATATTTACGGGCCGTGATGCTCTGTAACGAGCCGTTATGAAGTTCCGCAGTTCTGATATTTTCGATATTCCGAAATGATTTGACGGTCATGAAGTTTGGAATTTGATTGAAGACTTAAAGATTGAATTCCTATCATATTTCTAAGGATTTTGCACAAGTTTTATTGGACTCTCATCATCAACGTTGATCGAGGAGCATATTTGATCCAAGGGTTCATATGTAATGTTGATCAACCCTAGGAAACCTTAGGTATAAAAGACTTCATCTTCAACTTGAGAGAGGGAGGCGAGAGGGCAGACGAGGAGATTGAAGCCGTCAACCAGAGCAAGAACGCTAGAGAGCAGAAGATATTCCGAAGGTTTGTTGAGGAGGAGAAGGAAGTCATCCATTAAGGAGTGCTCGGATTCTGTTCAACTTTCTAGAGGAGTACCCTTCTTGTTCCATCATCTGTTTGGCCGAATTATTCTGTAATTAGAACAGTTTATTCTGGATATTTCTGTATTAGTTTTCATTTCTTTGATAATATTGCTACTATAGACTCTGTGTAGTTTTCATGATCATGATTTATTTGAATTGATTCTTCATGATCATGATTGTCTGAGATTTCTGAGTTTAAACTATTGATTTGCAATTCATGTCCTGCAACTCTAATCCGTTAAGGGCGTTGTCGTTTGTGGTCTGTTAGGTCAACCCGTTAAGGATGATTTAATAGTCTAGGGAAATAACTTAGTGCATCTTGTATTTTCTTCCTGAGAGTAGATCCGTTAAGGGGTATTATCTGGAAAGATTAATATAAGATAGTTGAGTTACCCGTTAAGAAAATTCATACCTTAAGTTTGTCTAACCATCTGAAAAAGCAAGAGTTAATTTCGACGTCATATATGTCTACCGTATAGAGTTCTGAGTACTCATCTGAAATTAGTATCGTCTAGGCCCTAGTCCTCATCACTTTTGTTGTATTTAACAATTTTATTTTAGTTTGTTTAGTTTCTGAAAGTTCACAAATCACCCATCTTATGCTTGTCTCCTATTAACCTCTAGGATTAGATTGTTACTTAGTTTCTCGTGGGTTCGACACTCTACTATTTCACTTTATTACTTGTTCGGCTAGTGCACTTGCTAGCATTTGATTTGCCGTGTTCAACATTTTCCACATCAAGTTTTTGGTGCCGTTGCCGGAGAACTATTTTAACTTATCTAGTTTTATGTTACTTTGAGACTTTTGTATTTTCTGTTTTACTTGTGGCTATGTATTTTTCCGGAGAATTTGACATCACAAGCCACCAATTCTGGTGCACACACAGCAAGGAGGTCGGCGACTAACGAGAAGTTCAAGTCAATCATTGCGCTTTGAACCTGAAATTGAAAGATTTATCAGACCTAAGGAGAGAAGTTGCAATGGCTGATAATAAGGACGCCGAGATTGTAGCCGACAATGATGAAGAGATCCAAATGACGATGAGACACTATGTGGCGTCGAAGTACACAAATGATGAATCTAGAATTACACTTCCAACCATCAACGCCAACAATTTTGAGATCAATCCAGCCATAGTTAGGATGATCCAATCATTCCAATTTGGTGGAGCATTCAATGAGAGTCCTCACGATCATCTGGATCGTTTCCTGAACATCTGCAACACTTTTAAGTGCAACAATATCTCGGTGGATGCTGTATGGTTACGTTTGTTTCCTTTTTCTTTACGTGATAAAGCTTTCACTTGGTTGAAGACTTTGTCTGCAGGATCAGTTGCTACATGGGCGCAGCTGGTGGAGAAGTTTATAAACAAATATTGTCCTCCACAGAAAGTCGTCAAGCTGAGAAATGAGCTGAGATCTTTCAGGCAAGACGACGATGAGACGTCGTTTGAAGCATGAGATCGATTCAAGGAACTCCTTGCCGGGGTCCCTGATAATCAGATTCCTTTGTGGGAGCTCATGGAGGGCTTTTACAACGGATTATGCCAAAGTGATAAGGACAAACTAGATGTCTTAATTGGAGCCACAGTGATGGGCAAGAAGCGCCCAAATGAAATCTATGAGCTGATTGAAGATGTAGCCCTCAACTCCTGGAGGACAAAGCGAACAATTCTAAAGTGAGGTGAATAATGTAACAAATGATGGAATGGTGGCTCAACTGGAGGCACTAAATGAGAAGTTCGACATGTTCCTGAATCTAGCAAATCAGAATGACACAAGTGGAGGAGCAAACATAGATATCATGGAAGGTAACTCCTCTCAAGAAAACATGTTTGAGAATGCTAACTTTGTCTCTAATTCTTTTGTAAGGAACCAGCCGCTCGGGAACAATTACAAACCCAATTGGAGGAACCACCCGAACTTTTCCTGGAGACAAAATCAAGGGCAACAACCTCTACAACAAGGATACACGAAGCAGCAACACCAGCCTCCTCGTAATAAACTCAAGAAGGGAAGAGTAACCTGGAAGAGCTTATGACCAGATTTATGACAATTATGGAAATAAAGGTCAACAACTAGGATGCTAGCATACGCAACTTGGAGATTCAAGTTGGCCAGATTTCTAACATTCTTGCAGGACGCACGCCGGGTTCGCTACCAAGTAACACAAAAAAAAAATCCCAGAGAAGAAGCGAAAGCAATCTCTCTTAGGAGTGGAAAGCAACTTAGGGAGCGAGGCGAGGAGAATGATGACCAACAACTTGTGATTAAAGAGAAACTGAAAATAAAGTCTGCACAGAGGAAGATGTTTATTGAACTACATAAGTTGGGGGATCTCACATACCCCCAGAAATTTCACAAAGAACAGCTTAATAAGCAATTTGCATTCTTGATATATTTAAACAATTGCAAAGCAATCTTCCTTTCTATGAAGCATTGCAGAATATGCCTAAGTATGCGAAGTTCATGAAGGACATTTTGACGCATAAAAGGAGATAGAAGCTGAAGGAGTAATGAAGCTTACACCGCAATGCTGTGCGGTCTATCAACACAAGTTACCTCTCAAGATGAAGGATCCATGAAGCTTCACAGTGCCTTGCACTATTGACGATTACTATTGTGCAAGAGCCTTATGTGACTTGGGGGCAAGTGTAAATTTAATGCCTTATTATGTTTTTCTGAAGCTAGGATATGGAGGATATGGAGAGTTCAAATGGCGGACCAATCCGTCAAAAGACCAAAGGGGCTGCTAGAAGATGTCCTTGTCAAGATGGACAAATTCATTTTCCTTGTAGATTTCCTCGTCTTAGAGATGGATGTCGAGGTGGAGCCACCTATCATTTTGGGAAGACCTTTCTTGGCAACAAGGAACACTTTGATTGATGTCCAGCAAGGGAAGCTCACATTCAGGATAGATGAGGAAGATTTGATGTTTGACATTAACAATGCTATGAAACATGCCATCGATTATTCTTTTTGTTATAATATTGATACTTTTGAAGATGATAACACTAACGATGTGGATAAAATTGTGTTAGAAACTTTGTAGGAAACATTAGGTAATAATGAAGAATCAGTGGACAGCCCAAACGAATTGATGAAACCCGAAGAGGAAGAAAAGCTCAGCAAGGAGGAGCAACAAGAATTTTAGAAGGAAAAGGCACCACCACCAAATCCCCCGGAATTGAAGGAGCTCCCAGCACACCTCAAACATGCATTTTTGGAGGAAGACTCCTTCCTGGTGATTGTCTCCTCTCAACTCTCTGCTGAAATGGAGGAGCTACTTTTGAAAGTTCTGAGGAAACACAAGGCAACATTGGCTTCGTCGATCTCGGACATAAAAGAAATATCTCCAACAATTTGTATGCACAAGATCCTAATGGAAGAGAACGCAAAGTCTGCTGCCCAGTTTCAGTGCAGACTCAACCCCACCTTGAAAGAGGTGGTAAGGAAAGATGTCATAAAGTTGCTAGATGCTGGGGTGATCTACCTGATTTCGGACAGCCCATGGATTAGTCCAGTCCAAGTGGTGCCAAAAAAAGGAGGCATCACAGTGGTCAGCAACAAGAACAACGAGCTAGTGCCTCAGAGGACCGTGACTGGATGGCGCGTGTGTATTGACTACAACAAGCTGAACGAGGCCACTCATAAGGACCACTTCCCTTTGCCTTTTATTGACCAA
>LTAE01008221.1:0-21004 GCA_001647135.1 Pontederia paniculata | reverse complement strand
ACTAATGACCAGCAATAAATAACTTCCTTGTAAAATAAATAAATATGCAACAGCTGTCAAAAACACTAATTAAGTGCATATGAGCTGTCCCACACGAGCTGCCTCTTTGGGTTCCACTTCCCTTTTTAAGTTTTAACATCATCCCACAGCCGTCTAACACCAATTTATTGGACGACGGACTCTCCCAGAAGAGGTGATGAAGCCACCCAACCTGCAACATCATCCCATGGCCGTCCCTACAAGCAGCAGCAACTACTTTGGAGCAAAAGACCTACATGAGAAAGCTGTTTTCTCCCTATCTTCGGACTCCCAGCAAGATTTTCGTTTGGTTATCTGTTCATCCTTGGACACTGGTGTTTCTCTAATCTTCTCCAACGCCGGTGGAAGTCCACCGTTACTTGTCTGAGTTGCTGTTCTTTTTTTCTTTTGCTGAAAAAAAATCTTGCGTACCCAAATAAGTACCCAACCACGTACCCACTTAAAAAACTAATACATTTTATTATTAATACGTACCCCAGATGTGTGTACGAGTACCCACGCATACCCAAGCAGTACCCGTACCCGGTACGTACCGGGTACGGGTACTCCCTTCCGACCAGCGTACCCGTGCATCACAGATGTTCTTCAATTGATCATTATTCATTTATCCATATATTGTTAATTAATTATTTTTTTTCAGTTGAAAAAATCCTAGGGTTTATCATGCTTAGTGGAGAAAAAAAAAAGATTAACTCATTTTCTTAAACATACCCTATTTTATTTGACGTTTGCAAACTTTAAAATTATCTATTTACACCTCTTCAACCTTTCAAACCTTGATAAATATTTAATAAAATTAAATTCTTAAATTATATTTTTATCATCTTTAATGTTTCAGTAAAAAACCAATAGGACGAGCTTCACCTCCTCTTCTCTTCGGACGCCATTTCTTAATTTTGAAAATTAAATTAGTAAAAATGAATTTTAATATTTTCCTACAAATAAACTTCATATTGTCAAATGGAGTGTGAAAGAGAAGAGGAGGTGAGATGGGTCCCCATTAGTTTTTTTCTATTTTTTAAGAAAAAAAAATAAAATTAGAGAATGACAAAGAAAGTATGCATAATTAAAAACAGAAAACAAATAGTTTTATCATTTAAAATGTTTGAAAAGATAAATGAGCAATATTGACCAACCATTTTTTAGGAGTACATAAAATTGAGGAAGCAATTCTAATTGAATAAAATGGTTTTTAAATCAATGACTATGTGCCGGAGCGTGAATAACAAATTATCTCTTTTTTTATATGAAACAGTTGCTTAATGTCTAACATAAAAGTCAAAACAACGTATTAAGAAGTACATAAAGAGTGTGTTTTGCTTAGCTTAAATGTAAAATTATTTATAAGTTGATTTTAAAAAATATTTATGTTTGATAAATAAAAAACTATACATAAATTATTAGGATAGCAACTTATATGATAAATAAAATAAGTATGACATAATTTTTTTTTCATTTTTTTATAAACTATAAAGAAATTAACATTTTAAAATACATTTTTTTTCTAATAACTTTGTAAATTATAAATATAATATTAGTTTAAAATATTCAAATTATTTTATTTAAATTCTCTACTATAATTAAACTAAATTAATTTCCAAGGGCACATTAATCAATATTTATTTTAATAAATATTATAATTACTTATGATATTATAAATATGTAATTACTTATATTTTAAAATAAAATTCAGCACTTAAAATATTTATCGACATTAGTGTTTATCAAATATTTTTTTATCAGTTAAACTAAATAAATTTAAAATCTTCTAATTGTCAACCACTACCTATTTTATTATGTTTCAAATTTTTACTAAGCGTGCATCTCATTGGTGCACTTTATATTACAATAATCGTCTTTCTCTCACATTCTCCAACAAGCTTATTATTGTGGGTCTATAATCAAATGTTCATATTAGAATATTCATATGCAGTGAGGAGGAGTTGATTGCGATGTAATATAAAGCGTTGCATTAATGACTCTAATATTAATGTTATAGTCACTGTTGTTAGAATCAAATCGGACATTGACCCGAAAACTCCTCCGGGTTAGGTTTAACTTGTCGAATCAGTTAAATCGGACGATCGAACCGAATACTATTAAAAAATATTAAATTAAAATATATTTTATAATTGAGATAAAGAATCACAAATAAATGATTAAATATAAAAATATTTTCAAAAGATGATCAATTAATATTTTATCTGATACAAAAATTATTAATAAATATATATCTTAAATAATTATTTATTCAAACACAAATATCAATTAAAAAAAATCTTTTATAACTAAAAAGAAAAATAAATAAAATTTAATTTAAAAAACTTTGAACTATACTTTTTTTTTTGCCCATTTACTTCAAAGCACACTTCCCTATTTTCAGACCATATTTTTTTTTCTTTTTTTGAACATGATTCATTAAAAATGATCGGTTCAAGCGGTTCAACCCTTATTTTCTCGATTTTGATCGGTCCAACTCATTGCCCGATTTTTTCATTGAACCAAGACCGAACTAGGCCTCGGTCGATAATCGAATAGGCCAAACCAACCGAAGCAGTCCTGTTCTGATAACATGGGTTATAACTATATATATAAGTTTTTTTTACCACACGTTAATGAATAGTCTCGTGTTAATAAATAAATGAATGATTAACAAATAGCTGAAAAAATATTAAAAAGTAACAAATAGGTAAGCTTTGAGAGAAATAATGATTATTTACCTTTTTTAGTAATTAATTATCAAAATTTCATTAATACATATGAAAAGAATATCACTTTACATTGCCATTTGTTCATTTTATTTCAAAGCTCGATCCAACTAGATCAGGTAGACCCAACTCCAGTTTTTTTCTAAAATCATGTAAGTTGAATAACTAAATTTAACCGGGTAAAACTCGATTTGAACCTATTAATTCTAAGATCGAATAACTCGAATCTTATCGAAATGGTGGAGAATTATATACTAGTACTAAACCAAAAGAAATAATATTGAAATTATTTATGAAACACCTATAATATTTTATCTTTAATTGCATAAATATTTTAATTATTTTTTTATTCATTTTGTTTTAAAAGATAATATTAGTAACAGGATTTAATTAAATATACAAAAAAAATACGAGAGGAAAAAGAAGTACGATCATAGTTCAATATTTTTAGAGGCATATTAATCTATCTAAATTCACTTCTTCTCACTTATTATAAGTATATTAGTAAGAGTTTGCACTTATAGACACATACTAATAAGTTCGTGAGTATAAAAAGATTGTGCTATAAATTTGTACAAATATTTGTTTTTGTTCTAATTCAATTTGATTTGATATTATTATTGAAGGCAAAAAGCGTGCATCACTCTAAAGTAGAGGAGCTCACTCCTCTCATTTTTATGTATGTTTGGTAATATAGACTTGTGAGCACATGCTCATTCTAATATACCTATGTATAAATATAAATAAAAATGGATCACAACTGCACACATATTTTACTTTGGATTTAATGGGTGTATAGATCATTTTTTTATTTATACATGTCAATTAAGTGTTCGACGATTAAGATTAAATATGATATAAGTAATTTATTTTCAAATGAAAAAGTTAATTTTATTTTTAAATAAAAAACTAACTATTTATGTTAAATTAATTCCAACAGTCAGATTCATGATTGACATGTATAAACCAAAAAAATGATTTACACACTCGTTAAACCCTTTTATTTTTATTTATTGAGTAAAAAAATATTTTTACAATTCGACCCTGCAAATTTACGCCCAAATACCTTTCACTTTCTATTGAACTCAAATCGTTTGGGCCAACATTTAAGTTCACTCGCTCGTGGGCCATTTAAAGCCCAAAAGGACCTCGCAAATGGTATATTAAAGTGCTTTGCGCCCAATTCCGGATAGACTCTCCAAAGCCCTAACCCTAATCCCAGCCGCAGCCAGTGAGAGCAGGAGAAAGAGAGAGGGGAACAATACGATGAGTCGAGGCGCGAGCGCGGCGGCGAAGGGCGCCGGAGGTAAGAAGAAGGGGTCGACGACCTTCGTCATCGACTGCGCTAAGCCTGTGGAGGACAAGATCATGGACATCGCCTCCCTCGAGAAGTTCCTGCAGGAGCGCATCAAGGTCGCCGGCGGAAAGGCCGGAGCACTCGGGGAATCGGTCACCGTCTCACGTGACAAATCCAAGATCACCGTCACCTCTGATGGCCCATTTTCCAAGCGGTATAAATCTTTCCTTTTTTTCTGTCATCTCAATTTATCACAGCATTTGGTCAGTGTTATCTTTGTTATTTTCTAATCTGTGTTGTTTTTTGTTCTGATTTATTTTTCCTAATAGAGTCAAAGATCTTATTTTTAGCTCAAAATTCTTCATCTGCTTCAATTAAAATCGAATGAATGATTAATTACTATTTATTTTCTTATTTTTCACAATATAAAATTGGTAAAGTTTGGATCTTGTTAAATGTTCTAGCGATACTTTTATTTTTTGTAATCTTGATTTCAATATTGTGCCACTACTATGGTGTTTATTCTCGTTTTATATGCTATTGGATTATTGTTTAACTTGTCTGAACTAAAGCTATTGATGGATTGTTATATGTATACAGAATTGCAATAAATAATATAAGACTTAATTATCTGAGCTATGCAGTTCGGAAATTCACTATTGAGTAAAATGAAGTTTTTGTGGTTTGAAAATATCATGATCTTGGTTAGTGTCATATTCTTTGTTCTGGGTGGTATGTTGGACCTCTGAAGAGGAGTGATTGTACTCTATAAGTGTCACTGATAATGGTATTAGAAGTTTCCATCCCGGCGGATTTTTGATTGTTTGTACAAATCATTGTGGGAAGTATCTGCTTATAAATATGATATCATGTTGATGCTGAGTCTAATAGGGAGATAATTATTTGAAAGTAGTGCATATCTATTAACCTCGTGATAATAAATTTGCCAATAACTCTTTTCTCCAATGACAGCAACAACGAGGAAGAACAAACGAATGGAAAAAGCTACTTTTTGTTTGCTTTTCAAAGTGACACATTTATTTTAATAGTGTATGAATCATTTTTCTTGCTTTAAATTTTCTTTCTCCAAGGATTTAATTCACTTCTTTCTTGCCCTCACTTCTTTCTTAAGTTTCCTTTAGTTCCACTTTCAGATCTTTTATATTCCATGCATTTTTTTTAACAAGAGGTGACATAATATTGTTCAAAGTAGCTGAATTTTTTTCTTGTAAATTAGGATATATTGAAGGAAGATCAATGCTCCTGAGTAATGTCTAACTATTGTTGCTAATGTCTTATAGCTTGTTTACCTTTTTTGTCAATAATCTGCCCTTATATCTTGGTAATATGGTTTCTTATTGTGCCTTCCAGTTACTTGAAGTATCTGACCAAGAAGTACTTGAAGAAGCATAATGTGCGGGATTGGCTAAGGGTGATAGCATCGAACAAAGATCGCACTATTTATGAGTTGCGATACTTCAACATTGCTGAGAATGAGGGCGAGGAGGAAGACTGATTACACTGCCTTGTTCTTTCCCTGCCATTTTGTTTGGTTGTTAGAAGTATTTTGTAGTTTCAAACTAGTACTCTTGCTATTTTTGTTTCTATGTTTGAGCAGCGGACGTGTACTTGGATTTATGATTGAAAAATTTCCTGGCGACAAAATATTTCATCCTTTGGATGTGCTATGAGTGCTTTCTTTCCTATATTTTTTGTTCCTTATATATTCAATTATGTTAGGTCGTCTAACTGTTTTTTCAGGATCTGTGTTTTATTATGTAATTTTCTTTGAATTACAATTATTTTTTTCTTTATTTATCGCAAGTACGAGCTTTACCTTTAAGGAACCATAAGTCTGATAAGGTTTTGAGGTCACTGTAAAGACACTATTATCATGAGCATAAAGGTTTGGATACCCCATTATTAAAGTTTTGAAGTTGCCACTATTTACTGTAAATTGTTCACAAAGCTCACAAAATACAGTACAATTCTTTCTAGATTCAACTTTTGAGTAATATAAGAAATAGTAAATGAAAGCAATCTTAAAAAATAATATAATCTATTATATAACTTGAAAAATTTAGTTATCGAATTAATATTATGATCCAAGAATAAGAATAAATAAGTTCACAAGAATTCACTACTTTAAAAGAATAAAAATTATCGAACTACAAGTTCTGGATAAAACATTTTTCAAGTTCCTATTGACACATTTTTCAACTTCCTATTGGTACAAACTCCAATGGTGCGTTTGGATAGATATAAAATATATTTTTAATAAAGATAAAATTAATTTGAATTTAAAAATATACTAAATAATATAAATTAATATTTTCATAAAACATATCGGTTAAAACTAGTTGAAAGTAATTAATAAATAAGTAAAATTAATCTTACAAAATATTATTTTAACAATAATATTTTTTTAAAAAAATTGTATTAAATTATTTTCTTATACAATGAATTTAAATAACATAAAATTATTCTCATGAGTAATCTATGAAATTTATTTTCATTTTATATTTAAATTAATAAAATTTAATAATAAAGATAATTAAAAAAATATTAGTTAAAAATTATGATGGGATAATTAATAATTATATTAGTAACTTAATTTTAAATTAAAAAATTATTATTTAAAATTAAAAGTTGAATAAGAAAAGAAAAAAAAAGTGACAAAAAAAATATGCAACAACAGCATTTAATGCTACTGTTGCGTCCATGAGTGCACAGCAGCTCACATGAATCATCGGTGATAAGAACCCCAAGTCACGTGTTCTTCCATTGGATTCGTTGTCCGATTTTTTCAAACGTCTTATCGTTTGGGGAATCGGATTGGAACCGGAGTCGATTCTGACTCTGGTTCCAAGTGCCAAAACGCACAGCAAAGGTGAAACGAGGTATTCCAGATAAGAGAAGAATAATCCAATTCCTATTGACACAATTTTCATATAATGACTATCATTGAAGTGCTTATACAATCAAAGATGGCAAGAAGAAATAGTACACAAACTGTGTTCACTACTTCTTTAGACAAGATTTTGCATTTCAACATTTTATTTCAGAAATGCTTCCATTTTCTCGACATGAAGCTTTCGTCTGTAGCTTTGTAAATCAACTTCTGCTGATCTTTTCACTAACTAGATTTGTGGAACTCGGTTGTTTGATCTTATTTGATCATAAATATCTGGAACCTAAAATTGGCTGTATGTTCTTTATCTTTCATATATTAAATATGAAAGATAGGACCCTAAGGTACATGTTTGATACTAATGTATAAACTTATGTTGTTCAAAAGTATTCATTTCCAGTCTTCTAACTAGCTCATCTGGTTATGTTATTTGCTTGTAGATATACTATTCTTTTTTGTTGTCTCAATCGTTTCTTGTCTCCTTTTCATGACAGATTCATCATAATAAATACAGTTCCACCAAGAGGGATAATTATGTTCCAGCCACAGAGTTGCATGCAATGGGATAATTTTCTTCCCCAATCTTATCGGTTTTATGGAAAAATATTTATCTTTTTCTGGCCACCTTTGGTAATCTTTATAGTCAGATCCTTAGTTTTTTTTTCTCATGGATATGAATGTCATTTGTGGGAATATGAAATCTAAAAACACCTTAATCACCTTGATCTTGGAGGAAAAGAAAAAAAGAGGGAAGACCAAGGTGTAGGTGATATATGCTATATATTAGTTGGAATAATTTTTTTGACTCGAAGTTATTCTTGTGAATAATTTTATGATACCTACTTGCAGCACTGTCACCTGGCCAAATTTAAAACTTATAAATTTCAACTTCCATAAAGTAAAATAAATATGCAATATATAAATAAAAAAATAAAGTAAAATTATACAATAAATATAAGCAAAAAAGAAAATAAAACGTAAATTAACTATAATATAAAATAGGTAATATATAAAATACAAAATAGGTATACATAAAATATCAAAATAAAAAAAATATAAAAAAATAGATATATCTAAAAAATAAAGAATGAATAGAGTTATTTTTATTTTTCCACTCTACAACTGTGCAATATTTTCATTTTTTTTCCCTAAACTTTGCAAACATCCATTTGCCTCCATCGAGCTATTTTGACAAAGCTTGTCAAACTCTCGAGTTAACTTTTAAACTTTCTTAAGAGTTTAGGTTAGACCCATCACGGAGATTGCAGGCCCTTGGGATGGATCGAATAAAACGAATCAAATTGATGTAGAATCTTATAGGGACATAAATTTTAAAATTCTAATCATAAAACTCATATGATTTTATATGAATCTACACCAGTCTCGCACATTCTCATTTTATATAAAATAATTATTTAAAATTTTAATTATTTAAAATAACTTTTATGAATAAATTTCAAAAAGAAAATAGTCAATGAATCAAGATAATAATGCTTATAATTTTTTTTATGCTTAATAAAAAATTATTTGATGACTATAACATATTACTTATTTCATAATCATATTTGTTAGGTACATAAATATTTCGATTTTACGATATGATTCTACGAGTCAGAAAATGATTCTACCTAAATTCTAGATTTCAACAAGTTTGATTTTGACTTTTTCAATTTATCCCACTACACTTTTTTTATAACTTTTGTTTTTTTTATCTAATTACATTTCTATCATTTACAAATATTTAAGTAAAATAATATATATATATATATATATTTATATATATTTGAGACAATAAAAAATCAAAATAACTAAAAGCACATAAGTTACCATTGAAAGTTAGTTTTCTTATTTTTAAATCATAACCATGGTTAGAAACGTAATTTGATTATAAAAAGTGTTAAATTTAAAATAAAAGTTGATGTTAATGAAAAAAAAATTGAAACTGGAAAATTTTGCATACTTTAAGAGAGGCAAGTATATAGTTTAAGGGAGGTTAATGAAAAACCCAAATAAATATTCCAAATTTTCTCAATAAAATATCTCAAATATTAGTATCATCTACTAAAATAAGTTGGACCTCTAGGGGTCAAAACCCTTTCAGGTGGCAAGGCCTTATTGTGAAATATGTGTTATCTCAAGTCTACCAGCAAGGGTCGGACCTAGGACTTCGGAACTAATGGTTGCATACTGCTAATCAAATTATTTAAAGTAACATTAAATGATAAGAAAACTAATAGTAACTTAAAAAAATGACATACAAATTAGTATTTATAAATTAGGGATTCAATTTAATTAGTCAGTTAATTAAGCAAACTTTCAAGAATATGTAAATTATAAAAACGTAAAAATTATTACTTGCATCTGTATTTTAGATCATGACAAATAAAGACTTATTATAATTATGTCTAAAACTTTGCCAATTTAAGAATTATGAGAAAGAATGATAAAAATGAATAAAGATAAATAATTAAATATGATTAAAAGAATTTGTCGATATCAATTGAAACTTAGAGAGAACAAATCAGATAGAGCAAATGAGATGATTTTTTAGCATGAGTATGTTCATTTCAGCAAATTGTATCATTTTCTTAGAGCAAATGTATCAAGTAGAAATGAGGGGTGAATCAGATAGCTTGTTATATGTTTCTATTGTTTAATCAGATTTTACACATTAATAAAATATTGTGTACTTAATTTATCGAAGGTAAAAAATTAATGTTGGAGAGTAATCTATAAGATTTTATGTTAACACTTATTTAATTAGTTGATTGTGGCAAAATATCTAACCAATATTGATATGTAATTTCAGTTAATAATCCTAATATTTTATGGGGTGCATAATCAGTGTATAAACTGAAGTCTGAGTTATTACCATTTTGAGATCGTTTCCATGTCCAGAGACCGTAAGCTTATTATCCTTCACTATATGCAGTCTAAATTTCCATAATATCGATTTGATTGCGCAAGACTCCACTTAACTTGAAATGATTTCTTGCATTTCCGATTGATCTTAATGTTAAAGAAGAGATTAGGAAAAATAACCTTCTAAGAAATGGAGATGACTTTGACTAAAAGGAAACTTTTACTAAAAAAGATATGCATAAATCTAAATCGTGACATCCCACAGAATTTTGAGGGGTTGAAATCCTGGCTCTCATCTTGAAAAAAGTTGGACTCCACACAATATATATATATATATATATGATATCATGATGAGACCGCATGCGGACTACTTTTTTTAATTATTAGTAATTTTTATACAAATGAAAAATTGAGGTGGAAATAAAAAATGTTGCGCAAACCATTTTTTGTTAGGAGTGTTCACCGGGTCGGATCGACCTGATTAACTCGACGATCCGAACTGATTCAATTTTAATTGAGTCGGATCGAACTCGAACCGATCCGAGCATAAGATGTACGGATTTTAATTTTTTAAACTCGACCAAATCGACTCAACCTTGATGACTCAATCTTTTGTATATTTTTTATTAAATTTTAATAAATTTATTCTTAATAAAAATTGTATATTACTTTAAAACTAAAATATATTATAAAGTGTACTTTATGTTCTTTAACATCAGTATAAATCATCGAAATAATATATTTATTTATTTTTTAAAATATAAATTAATGTTAAATATTATAATAAAACAATTAAAAATATATAAAAATTAATCGAGTAGACCGATAATTCAACTCAATCCAACCCGACTCAGTGAAGATTGAGTTAGATCAAATTCGATAACTAATTTATCATCATTGAATTCAGTCGAATTTGAGATCGGATCGAGTCAAACTCAATCCGTGAACACTCCTATTTTTTTCTCGTAAGTTGAATTATAAAAAATATCCATGTCAAAAGTTTCAAAGCTGTGATTTCTTGGCTAACTATCAAAGATAAATGGAGACTACAAAAGAATGCATATAAGAAAAAAAAAATCAAACAAGGCGGTACATTTTTTTACGAAAGGAGGTTAACAAATGCATCGAATGGATAAATTGGATCTCATCAAGTTAAAATATGAAACATTCAAAATTTTCCCCCTTTTCTTCTTGTCATAAGCTTAACAAAATCAACTATTTATGCTTTTACTTTTTTTCCCACCATGGCCTTTGGACTGCGCATTTTTTGCCTTCCGCTTCTTTGGTGTCGTCGTATGAACAACCCGCTTCGGTTCTTCTGGCTTTTCATGTGGATCTACCTCCACATATTGAATAGGCTTTATGATGACTCCAGGTTTCTTCACAACCTAAAGAATAAAACAAATTACTGTCAGCATAACAAGTAACTAAAAGAAGAAGGCGTTTTGCATTGGTTCTAGGGAATCAACATCCAGAAGAGGCATATGCTCCTCTTGCATGGCTATAACTCAAGGCTAGCACGCAAAATTAGATGTTGGATCAGAGCAATTAAGTCATAAAACATAGAGGTATTCGAGCTATTAAGATTGGTTCCAGATAACCTGATTTGTTTAAAAACTAGAATACTTGGTTCTGCTTTTTGAGATAACTGACGGGAAGTTTAAATACTTAGCCAGCAAAACTTGTATGCCCAAAATATTCGGCAATTCGACTTCAATGAATAATCATTCAACGCAACAAGGTTGCATAGTTCTTTAAAATAAGCTAATAGGGCTTGACCAATGTAATGATACTCACAGCAGGCTTATTGAGTGCAGCGACTGCTACTGCTGGGTTGTAATCAGGCCCAATTGGCATGCGGATGCTCTGCTCATATATATCCTTAGATTTATATGGGAAAGGTAAAGCCTTGACCAGAAGTTTATCTGCCTGAGAGAGCAACAATTTCATCAGTTGGGAAGCAACAAAAGATCTGATATATGATCAAAAGGCTACTAAACTAAACACGACCATAAAGCTGGAGTTGTACCAAAGCGAACTTTGAGCTATATACCTTTTTATCAGTTTTCTCTGAAATTATAACATGCTTGAGATGAGCATCTTTCCTCTTCTTAAGTGCTTCTTCTCTCTTCCTCTTAGCATCATTATGTTCCTTTATCATCCAGGCAGGCATGCCTCTCTTTTTCTGAACATGAGTCCACTGGCCCCATCCAGGGACTAAATCTGGTTTCTCGGGTTCTGGATTCTCTTCATCAAGTACCTTCAGCTTGTCCTTCTCAAACTCAGCTTCTACATCATCACCAGCAAAGGCACGGTGTATGAGGTCGGCTTGGGATGGAAGTTCATAGTCATGCTTCATGCTCTTGGTCAGAAATCCATCAACCATGTCTTCATCGGAATCCACGTTGCTATTTTCATCAACATCCTGGATTCATAAAAGCATGAACATGGATGAGAAGCTATTAATAATTAAAATTCAAGTGATGGATAGGTACACACCTTAGGTGCTTGAGCAGACTTGGGTGCACTCTGAAGTGCTGAATGATTTTTGGTATTACCAACTAGATCAGTTTCTTCTTTCATCTATTAGAAATATCAACATACTGATAAGAAATGGAAACTGGGAAATAACCAAAGGAAAATGAATGAGAAAGAAACATAAAACCTTTTTCCAGGAATCAGATGTCAAAATTGAAACTTCATATGATGTTTTTGGAGCAGAATCCCTAACAATTTCATCAAGATCCTGCACAAGACAAAGTAAAGAAGCATTTTATTGATCAAGTGAAAGGAAGATGAAAACTTTAATACATCATTGGGTACTATTATCAATATTAAACCTTGCATAACATTATTCGGCATGTATGCTTGATTACCTTAAATACAGCATAGTTATCCTCCGGCACATCATACACTGCAGAAGTAAGCTGGACATCTTGGAACTTATCCTTTCCTTGATATTGAACACCAGCATCATCTGCAACTCCAAAATCATGTTCGCTGTCACTTCCTATGTTCTCTTTATCCACTGTTCTTGTAGATTCCCGAGGCTTCTTCATGGGAGGGCCAAAGGTTTTTCTGCCACTTACTTCATCTGGTTTGGGACTCTCTAGACCATTCTCATTCTCAAGCTGCCTCAATGATGTATCAAATTCTTTAAGAGCATTAATTGCTTCTTCCTTGGCTTCTTCATGGCGTCTTTTCAAACTGCGTTCCTGTCAATATTAATTATGCAAAGTTCAGAACATCATAATCTTTTTTTTCACTAGATATTCCTAAAATCTCATAAGGTTTCCAAGATAAACTTTCACTAAGACATGTTATCAATAATCTAAACTAAAAAGGATAAGTATACTATTACAAAAGTAAGTTTTCAACTCAACATACATATGAATCTCAGTTTTTTATATACCAATCAATACATGGGATGATCAGGGTTCTCTTAGCCGTCCTTTTAGAGAGGTTTTCATAAAGATTGGTTACTCATCTAATTCAAAAATTTATCATCATACTAGAACAGGTCAGGGAGTCATGAGTTCCAGACCCAACAAAATCGTGATAAAATAGAAGTTTCAATTTCCCCTAGTCCATGTGATATGCTATAGACTAAATGACATCAGCCCACCTGTGAAGGAGATTATAACGAATGTAAATATAAAATATGAATATCTTTCTACAAGTGTCAAACTTTTAGGATAGATGATAAACTTATCAATTTAAAATTTTAACTTAGGACGATTGCATAACTGGCTGTCCTCCTCTATCCCCTAAAAAAAAAGCATCTAGTTAAGCATAATACAGTAGAGAGAAGCAACCCTTTGATAATAAACAACCCTCAAAAAAGTGGAAACTACCACCCCGAGCATCTTATTACCAATATTTACCAAACTGATGACCTTCAAAAACAAGAATCAAGCATAAGAACAAGAACTTTATTTTGAATTGAAAGAGGAAAAAGCATGGAAGAAAATAAAGAGGATCTTATACCACCCATCAATTGCCTCGACCAACGAAATTTGTGAATATAACAACATAAGTCTTCCTTTTTTTAAATAAACTTCATCCAAGACAATTAAATAAACTTCATTTAGGATGATCAAGTTGTAAGCATGTTTCACTAACAAATTCCAATGAAAAATGAATTTCGGAGAATCATTTTGAGAAAGTTATGGGAAAATAGTTCATCTTTTATTAAGTTGGAAATATATATTTGGTGTTTGGATATACAGAAACTATTAGACCGGGTAAAAAGAGAAACAACTACAACAGCGGAAACAAAGGAAAGGAAAAAGGTGCATTGAGCAGTCGGATCTGATAGGTTACACATAACCTGTCGAATCGACAACTCATATGTGCACTATTTTTGTTGTGTGCAACATGCGCATTTTAGCCATAAAAACTCTCCCCTCCGAATAGGGAAGGGGACGCCACTTCTTCCCTCAAACGATGTCTACTAGGGTGGGAACTTAAATGGGGAAAATATTCTTTCCATTTTGAAAGGAGACAATTTTTCAACTTTTATTTTATCACTTCTAGTGAAACAAAATCATTTTTGTCATAATGAAAGGGAGCCAAAAGCGCGTTACATGAAACTAAGATAAAAAATCACCAGAAGTATACAGACCCCATTAAAATCACACAAAAGGATCCATCCCAACAGTACATTTTTTAATAATAATTAGCAATTGTTTAATTACCAAGAGAAATTCAAGATATGAATTCCTAGAAATTATTTTCCAACAAACAAGCATAAAAAATAATTTAGAAAGAATATCTTCCGAAGCAGTATATTTTCAGAGGCATGAGAATTTAAGGTCACTTTTTTTTAATAAAGAGAACATAAGGTTATATACCCAGAAAATAAGCAAAAGAAATAACTTTCATAGCCATTCCACTCAAAAAGCTTCCATATTACATCATCGTAAGTTCACAACCATTATCAAATTTATCTGATTTGACCCTTTTCTTCTTCATTCATTTCTGGACGAATAAGTGAGGAAAAAGGGAGATCCATGAAGATATACAAGGAAGATATTTTTTGACAAAGATAAGTGGGGAAAAAAATAAACAAGAAGAAAAAGATTATGCAGGAAAAAGATGCATGAAGATATACTGTACAGATTGTGAGTTTACCAAAGAATTATATATGTGAGAGCCAACAGGAAACTACCTCTTCAGTAAATTTTAGAACTTCATAGGGCATCCTGAATTCTAACATCCTTAAAGCAGTTATCTTAAACTATATGGCTGCCACATTTGATTCTTCACCCTACAATGTGATTATGGTGGAAGTTGCAACAATTCTTTTTCAGATTCTAAAATGAAGCAAAGCATCAAAACTACGCAAATCAATGGTGTTCCACAACAGGAAAATATGAAAGACTATGAAGTCTACTATGAAGTCTGATTATCAATGGGAAAAGAAAATGGAGTAAAAACGCAGTTTACCAAAACTGAAGCTATTTTTTTCCCCAAAAAACTGAAGCAATTCCATCATATTTTCAAAGAGGAGTCAAAGTAAAACAAGAGACATAACACAGTTTTAGCTGATCATTTTTTAAGGAAACAGCAGCTGATTGTGTATCGCACATATGAGATAACTGTTCAAGCTATGAGACAAAATTGAACAAATATAATAATATGGCATGATTTAGAATAAAAAAAGGATGCAATCTCAAGGCTCACCATAAAAGGCAATGCGAATATTCCAGATTTAGGAAGGTCATCCTCCTCTTCAATGGCCTTCAGAGTCTTCTTTTTTGCTTTTGTTAGAAGCTTAGAAGTGCGCACATCTTCACTTTCGGGTGACATTTCATCCTCAACATCATCTTCACTTTCATCACTGCTGCTAGTATCATTCATTGAATTCATTTTTCTGGTTAACACATTGTGCAAATGAAGTTGTTCAGCTACAGCAGCTCGAGTTCCCTCGTCTTGGACGTCTAATCCACGTTTTTTTATGCGTTGTGCCCATTTTGACCGATTTTTGTGTTTTAATGTCATTCTTTCCTGCAGATATGTGGCATTACTGTTAACTTGGAGAACTTCACGAACAGCCTAAAGTGTAAATGAGAAGGATGCAATTACCTCAGCGCGTTTAAATTCCTGTTTTAATGCGTATTCTTTGGCAGCTTCAGGGTCTGTTTCAACATCTGCAGCAACTGCCTTTAATCTTTCCTTTTTCAGAATACGATGATATGTCTTGGATTTGATTTTCTTAATATGCTTTGCCTTCATCTCATGACGGAAAAGAAGGCTACGCATCTTTGCAAGGCGGTTCTGACGGTCTCTAACATCTTCAAGTGATATCTAATATAGCAATAATGTTGAAATTAATTCAAAACACACATGCGAAAATATTCTACTTCTGGTTTCAAAGAAAGCAACTTGTGCTGATTAATTAACATCATAAGCACCTTTGAAAAAAAAATAACATCATAGACACCATTCAAAAAAAGAAAATAACTTCATAGGCACCCTTCAAATTTAGCATCATAAGAAAATATACATTGTGAACAATAATAGTTAGCAGCAACCCTAAAGCTACCATTTTAAAATTAAACAAGCAGAATAACAATATGCCGGACAGCCCAAACGAAAAGGGTAAAATGCATGATCACTTCGGACTCGACATGAGTATAAAGAGTCGATAGACAACTAGGGAAGAAATACGAAAGAATAATTCATACTGATCAAGCAAACAAGAATCCCATAAATAAGATCAAATTTGCTGTAGAACTCACCCATGTGAAGTCACATGGTAAGATAATTAAAGAACCAAGCAGATTTCTGATTATTTTTTATGACCTTCTGAAAGAATCAAAAGGCAAGATGTAGTTCAATCACATCATTACTAAGTCAGCATAAAAGGTCAGAAGAATAATCTACCATTTACTACCATTGAGATACATACATTGGTCAGAAATGTTTTCCTCGATTTCAAAAACTGATATCAGAAAATCAGGTATAAACTTTGTATGAACTTGACAATGCAATTATATAATGTTAGGTGGTAACATTTTGGAATGTTTTCCTTCGGTGAGATTCCCATAGCAGAACTTATCTTGCTAATCAATCTTCACTTAAGTAGAGATCAAGATGCTAACTAATCGTAGACTATGTATCAATTTAAGTGTCAACCTTATTTCACATCAATCTCATGCAGACCGTGTTAGGCTGTATATAAACCTCAATCTTCTAAGACATGTAAGTTCATAATGTCAAAGAAAACACCAACATTACCATATGTTAGAAACTTATCTCTCTAGATACATGTTTAGGTGTTACAAAGATCTATACAATGTAAAAGGGTTGGCAAGCACACTTGATTCTTCCATTGTCTTGTGACAACACAATAGAGCCAAGATGCCAATGTAAAGTGGTTCTCCGAAATGTTGGAATATGCTCTACCTGTGTTACCTAACTAGCCTTTCACTACAGCTGTTTCATCAACTACAGAAATATCCAATTCCGCCACTCGACCTATACATACTTATTTCAGTCTCTTGGACCTCCAGTTATCGCGGACATATGCCTCAATCCTTTCATGTTTGGGAATTATATCGTTAATTAACGTGTATTTTTTGACAACACAATGCACAGTTTTAGCCACACTTGTACATTCATATACTTTCTAATAAAACGAGTACTAGAAAGTGTTAATTATGCTTCCCCCCACCCCCACCCCCAAAGGAAAAGCAAAAAAAAAGAAGAGCATAAAATTAAATCACATTTACCGAATGCTTTTTTGTAAACTATGTTTCCAACCAAATTAGCTTCTGTATTAACCAAGTGTAGCAGAAAGCAACCCATGGACTCACCTTGTTCACACAAACCCCTAAAAAGGAAAAAGAACAAAACTCTACTACTCTCTTCTGCTATCCCTTATATCCCTCCCTTGTTTATCATCATACTGCACGCAGTTACAGTTTGCAAAGAATTAAACAGCCTATATAATACAGAGTAACTGGAATAATTGGTAGCATCACCAACAGCAGCAGGCATTATGTTATATATGCTATAAGAAAACTTTGTGCAAATACATGGTTCTGCACAATAATACAAAAAGAAAAACACTGCAGAGCAACTGGAAGAATGGTTAACGTAGCCAACAGCTGCAAAGTTGTGTAATATATGCCTTATGTTTAAGCTTTGTGCAAATGCATCACTCTATCTAGCAGTTCCTTGTTTATCTAGATAATTGTCAAAAAGACTTCGCGCCTGAACAATCTACAAGCACCTATTTCACATTTTGGTTCCAAGTTGATTAGGTTACTATATCTTTGCCGCTAGTACTAAACATGGTGAAATTTTCATAAAGAAAAAACAGCACATAGGTGACACTATCATTGCTAGCACCATATTCTACGAAGAGAAAGCATGGACTGTTGCAATTAAATGTTGTTTATTATAAATCATAACACTTCAAATATTGCCAATTGCTGCCATTTTGGGATTGACTTTTTTCCAGAAATCTATGAATATTCCCTTGACACATTATTCCAAAATCATAAACTGGAAAAATATTATATGGCAAAAAGTACCTTATTAAGCTCAAGCAATCTTGCACCGTCCTTGTTATGAGCTTCCATGACTTCCGGATTCCTAACCAGCATGGCCATCTTTTTCTCGAACTCTGTCCGAGGTTCAAACTCAGAAGCAATAGCTCCCACAGTAGAGTATCCCAAGTCGATATCTTCCTCGAAATACAAAGTAGGTGCCTCCCTGTTCCGCTTAACCAGCGGCTCCCATTTGGTGATGTCCTTCTTTGAATGCTCATAAGCAACCTTTCTTTCCAATTTCTCCCTCTCGAACTTGGGCAGTGGAGCCTGAATTGCCATAGGTTCCTTATCCTGCTTGAGCAACCTCTTCCTAAGCTTGCTGTACACAGGCTTCCCATGGAGAGGATCCAGAAGATCATTAATAGTTATCCGTCCATCCTTCCCTACACCTTGAAAATCTGTCACAGCAACGTCCTCCTTTTTCTTACCTATTAATAAAGAAGAAGAGCTTAACAATTCCCTAGTAACAACAGAAAGATGTCTTCTTTCTACTGATTCTTAACTCAATTCACCAAATTCCAACCCTTTGAGCCAATTCTCACCTTGGAAGGCATTGCGGGGGATGCCAGTAATGCCCTCAAGCATCCTCAGATGCTTGTCACCATCGCCATCGCCCTGGTCCGAATGCACACCATCCTCATCCTCGTCGCTGTCCCCGCCCTCATCATCCGAAGGCACTTCCTCATCCTATAATCAAACAAACGCAAGATAATGGAGCAATCCACGGGCTGCGAACACAAAAAGAACCCAAAATAGATAGAACAATAAGAGACACCTTGAAATCTTCGGGGAGCTCGTAGTCGTAACTTTCTACCAAATCGAAGCGCCGGTTCTTCCTCGCGTCCTCCTCGGCGACCGTCTCCTCGTAATCGTAGACGTCGGCATCCTCTCCGTCCTCGGAAGAGGATCCCGGGTATTTGGCGTCAGACTTCGGGAGATCGAGCTCCTTCCGCAGCGCGGATGGGAGGCGGGGGCCGCCGCGGACGTATCCCGCCGCCTTCTTCACATTTTTCCTCTCCATCTTCCTCGTCTGCCGTTTGGTCGACGTCTTGGACGCGAGAAAAGGTTTCGTCCCCTTATTCTTCATCGCCTTCCCCGGAGACGACTTTGCACCGGCCATGGCTGCCGGAGCTGTGAGAGGGAGAAGGGTTTTGGAGAGGGTTCCGGCGGCGAGTTGAGGCGAAAGGGGGCACAAGGCTTCGAGGGATCCGAATAGAACTATTATTATTATTATTATTATTATTATTATTATTANGAGAAGGGTTTTGGAGAGGGTTCCGGCGGCGAGTTGAGGCGAAAGGGGGCACAAGGCTTCGAGGGATCCGAATAGAACTATTATTATTATTATTATTATTATTATTATTATTATTATTATTATTATTATTATTATTATTATTAAGAAGAGGTCGAGTCCTACTGAACCCAGTTGGTTAAGCTCGTGTTGGAGTCGGGTTCGTGTTGACCAGACGTCGCGAGATTTTTACCCAACGCTTAACCCTTAATTTTGCAATTGTATCTTATGAATATTTACGGGAGATTTATAGTTCAAAGTTTTTTATTTCACAATAATAAAAATGAGAAATATAAATTCTTTGTATCACTAACGTCATATTTGGGTATTTAATCATAAATAAGATTGGAGAGTTAAGTAAGTAGCGGCGAAATAAAGTGTTGTGAGTTATTAATAAATCTATATTTAAATAAAAAATGAATGAGAATGATGAGGTGAATTAAATTATATTTTGTTTGAATAAAATATTTAAATCATGAAATTCAAAAAAGTAATTTGATATAAAAGTTTATTTTACCTTTTATGTTTAATTTAAGATAAAAAAAATAGAAATAAGAATAAAATGGATATTCATCTAATTGATGAGTTAAATTTTAAGTTATTTTTCGATGACTATCTACAGGACTAGTAGCACCTGACTAATCTGATGCTCGATGAAATTTTAAGTTATTTGATAGGATTTCGATCCACCATTTCATGTTGTTTAATTTTTAAAAATTTTCTATTCAAATATGGTATTCGTAATACGAGCCTACCCCATTTCAAGCTTAACATAGTATATTTCATCAAAATTTATAATTCAAACATGCCCTAAAGAAAGTGTTTGAAAAAAATTCATTGTCCCAGCATCCTCAAAATTATTCTTTTAATAAAAACATAAATTATTATTATATTTAATAACTATTTTTTCAAATAAATATATTATTTGTTAATGCATCTAATTATAAATTAATTAGTAAATTATATATAATTATCCTATAAATAAATGTCTTAAATAATTAATAAATAATTATTTATCTACATATAACATTAGTATATTATTACTTTCTTACATTCGAAGATCGAGGCGAAGAAAGGTTATGTAACAACCCCATAAAAGGGAAGAAAAAAAATAACCCTATCCCTCTCCACATCTCTATGTATCTGTTGAATCTAATATCTCGAGAATATTTTGAATGATCACAAATTTGTAAGTGAACTCAGCCTATACTAATGAACTTGTTGAGCTGACTTATATAACAGAATATATTCGAGTTTAGAGTAGTGGTCGACCTGAGCTGAATGAATGGACGACCAGTATTCACGTAATCTATATCAGAAGAACTACATGTGTGC